>JAPYYD010004399.1:0-13150 GCA_028551405.1 Uromys caudimaculatus | reverse complement strand
ACACAGTAACAAACACTTGATTTCAGGGTCTTTACCAATGCTTATGAATTGAGGCTGAAAATAACTAACACTGAAGTATAGATGTAAGCAGTTTCACAGGCATATACATCAACCTAGAAAAAGCATAGGAGTAGCTTCCATAGCCACAGAATTTTGCTTTGTCTTATAGCAACAGGCTTAAACTCCCTTTTGGTGGACAGGCCTTGAATTCTATTGAAAGAATGTTGGTCTAATCCATGATAACTGGCCAACTATTGCACAATAAGCAACACCTGTCTAGAATATTTGCAGTTTAACATGTGGGCTTATTCAAGCAAGAATGTTGGAGACATTTCACCAGCATCATTCATGCAACCCCTCTCCCTTCATAATGTCAAAGCCAGCATGATAGCTTTCAGTCTAGTCACAACTTAATTTCTTCATGTCTTGCAGTTAAAGTATGTAATTGTAAGGTCTTTAGGCATATTGTTTGCTGGGGAACAGCCCAGGAGGTTGGTGTTGGAGTTTCTTTCTTTTTGGTTCTCCTTGAGACAAGAGAGGGGGGAGAGCATCAATAGAGGTTAAGACTTTTTTTCTTAGAGATATTTAGGGTTGCTGAATAATAATTCAAGGTTCTGTATCTAAGTATAAGTTACTTTGCTACTGTAGCTGACCTGCCTTCTGTGTTTCTTTGAGGACAGAACTGCATTCTATGGCATTTAGCACCTTATCCTAAAACAGCAGGAGTTTAAGTAAATGATTAATTGCTAGAGAATTTTCCCATTTGTCCAGATGCTTCTTGCTTGTCAGGACAGGGAGAACATTGGAGCAATAAACTTCTATTGTGCCAGAATAAGAGAATAACCCTCAGAAAAGGAAAAATTTTACATAAGCAAATATGCATAAATTCACACAAGTTCATTTACAGATAGATGCATGCATATTTATACATTTCCTTTCAAAAGAGTTGGGTCCATTTGCATACATTCTCACAATTACACACACACACACACACACACACACACACACACACACACACACACATACTTACACATGCATTTGGAGCAAAAGATTAAGCACCAATACAAATAGAATTCACACTTTCTTGATGAAAAATGAATCTAAATTTATTGCATAGAGAAAGAAAAAGGTTCTAATGCTAAGTGAGTTAAACCCATGATTTTAACAAGAAAGCTTTGATCCTTTTAATAAGACTAAGTCTTCTTTGTTATTAAGAAAAGACATTTTCACCCATGGCAAGGAGAAGCCTGACTGTTGTTCTGCTCTCTCTGCAGCTTCTTTTTTCCCTTTCCCCTCTACATTCTGCATATTGCTCTCTTAGGTATTTTTGTTACCTTACCATTTATAAGTTATTCCACTCTGCATTCTCCTTCCAATCTTGTTTTCTCCTCCTGCTCTGATGTCACAATAATGCTCTTACTCTCAATACATTTTTTCCTACTGTTATGCCTTTACTTCTAAATTCTTTTTGAGTTCGGCTCTATGAGAAAAAGTTCCCTTGTGTCCTGACTAAACATTTATCATTTATCTTCAGTTTAGTTATAAAATGTTATGGCCAGACCTGATTAAAAAGTGTTCTGTCCAAAAAGTTCTCCATATCTAAGTTCTGACACTTCTCCTGTTGTCAGGACTTATACATTATTCATAATGCATGATCACATGGTAAAAGATTCATCACTAGCTTACACAAAAATCCAAATCATAAATTGAAATAGACATTTACAACAGAAAATGCTTACATGCATAGCCATTAGAAGTATTTATCTATCTAAACATTCCTCACCTGTCACAGCTACAGAGGTTCATTTAGTGTTAAAAACCATAACTAAATTATTACTGAAGTTTTCCATAGATAAACTCAGTCAATATTTTATTTTCTGTTTGAGCATATATAATAAATTTTTAGTTCCCTTTTTATGACCTTTGATTAGTGGTTTTACAACATCTTGGAATGTGCTCTGAATAGCAAAATCTCCAGTTACTATCTAGAAGCAATTTACTGGTGACACTTGGGAGACTGACATAGTTCTCATTGCAGTTTTGACTATCAAAAACGTACACAATAACAGTCCCAGTATAGAAGAGCTTAATAAATTCTAACATAATTTTAAGAATTCTTAGAGGATCATCATAAAAAGTTGAGAAGTCATCTCTCTGACTATATAGCATCAATACAAGACAGTATATCTTCATAGATCTGCAGAGACCTGCTAGAAAGGGTAGACAAATTCATAATGATTGTCATATATGTTTAATAAGAACATGTAAAAAGTGTATTAATGGCAGGAACCTTTCCTAAAATTATTTTCACATGGGCCTTGTCTATAGGAGCAAAACTGCTTGCATTATTAGAATCTGAGGCAGACCAATCAGGAAGATCACCTGTTAGCCTATTATAGCTCCTGACAGTAGGAAGACCTGGAGGAATACCTTTTATATGGTGTATTATTTCAGGATCTACCATTTTCAACAAGTTACAGGAAAGTAACAAACTCCTAGAACTAGCAGGTTTACTCTATAAAGTTATGACCTCAAGAATTGTCCTTTATTCATAATATAGCATAACATGTAGATTTATATATTTATTTTTTATTACCTAAAAATCTATTGTTTTACAAGATATTTGGAAATATGATTGCATTTCTTTGTCTCTCCAATGTTTTCCCAAACCTATAAATCACTCATTTTAGCAATATGCAGTTTATACAACAAAGCCTTTTTTCCTCTAAACCCAATGGAGCCTAAAATCATTCTTCCTATTCTTCCCTAAAAATCCCTAAGCTCCATTCACTGCTTGATTTTGGGTGTCTGCATCTATCTGAATCAGCTGCTGGGTGGAGCCTCTAGGAGGGCACGCATGCTAGCCTTATCTCTGCAAGCATAACAGAGTATTATTAGTAGTGTAAGGAATTGGTCCTTGCCCATGGTATGGATCTCAAGTTGGACCAGTTATTAGTTGGCTATTCTCTCAGTCCAGCCCCAATCCCTGCATTTCTTTCAGACATGATAAATTTTGAGTTTAAAATTTTGTGGGTAGTTTGGTGATTGTATCATTTCACAGAGGTTCCTGGCTGGCTACAGAAGGTGGCCTGTACATGTTCCATATCTGCAAAGCTGTGAATCATATGTACGTCCACCCCTAGGAACTCTTGGGGACCTCTCTCATCCCATGTCTACCATGTCCTGGAGATGTTCCCTATCTACCCATTCCTGTTAGTTTCATATTACCATTCATTCTCCTGGCCATCTGGCCATCTCCTCTGTCTCTTTGCATACATGATTGTGAACCCCTTCAAATAACCTTCAAGTCTACTCTCCCACCCAATTCACTCTCTCCATTATGACTCCTCTTATGACTATCTTATTCCCCTTCTAGGTAATATTCAAGCATCTTGGCTTGTGCTTTCTTTCTTGTTTAGCTTCTTTGGATCTGTGCCATGTAGCATGGGTATCCTGTTTTATGGCTTATATCCACTTATAAGTGAGTAAATACCATGCATGTCCCTTTGGGACTGGGCTACCTCACTCAGGATGATAGTCTCAAATTCCATCACTTGTCATCCATTCCAAAATTCATGTCTTTATTTTATTTAATAGCTGAATAGATTTCAATTGTGTAGATGTATCACATTTCTTTACACATTCTTCATCTGAGGACTGTCTAAGTTGTTTCCATATTTCTAATATAATGAATAGTACTGATATGAACATTTTTGAACAAGTGTATGTGTGAGATGGTAGAGCATCTTTTGGTTATATGCCCAGGAGTGATATAGCTGGGTCTTGAGGTTGAGCTATTCCCAGTTTTCTAAGAATCCACCAAATTGATTTCCCAATTAGTTATACAAGTTTTCCCTCCCACCAGCAATGGGTGAGTGTTTTTCTTGTTCTACATCCTTGCTGGTATGTGCTAGCTGATGATCTTAGTCATACTGACCGGTGTAAGATAGACTATCTGATTGCTTTGATTTCCATTTCCCTGGTGCATAAGGACTTGAACATTTCTTTAAGTGCTTCTTGGCCATTGGAGACTCCTCTGTTTATAATTCTCTGTGTAGCTCTTTATCCCATATTTTAAATTTTGGAGAAAGATTAGTGTCTGATTTCTTGATTACTTTATAAATCATTCAGGACATGGCATTGCAATGCTATAATCAAGAATCTCTTATCTCAGATAAGTATAAACTTGTTTACCATTTATTTTCCGATTTATCAATAAAAGCTGATCACACAATGGCTGTGCAGAAAAAACAATAATTTGGAACTTGGACCAGTGAAGAAAAACAGAAGGAGAGGTGAGTTAGATTTGGAGCCATGACCAAGGGGTGCAGAGAGAGGTCAGAAACACATCTGAATCCCAGAAAGCTAGACCAATAATAAAATTCAAGCATCTTGCTATTTTGGAAGGGAGGTAGTCAGATTTGCCTAGAGGATTAAGAGAAACTACCCAGGTATTGCTTCAAAACTTTTGGCAACCTCATCCCTCCACCATATTCCCTGTCTTATTGCTGCAGGTAGATTCTACAAGTTCCCTCTACCTACTGTTGTACATTTCATCTAAGGTCCCTGTATACTGATTTTATTATGTTTAGGTATGGGCCTTGAATTCCTGATCTCTCCAATACTTTTAACATAAATAGTCATTGAATTTTGTATTTTATCAAATGCATTTCCAGCATCTAATGAGATGACATCTGTATAACAATGATATTAATTATATGATAAGACAATTCTTATAATATACTTAATTGCATATATACCATTATAAATTATATATACTCTAATATATTATATGCTTATATGAGAATTTTATTTGATATATATGCATTGGAATGAAAGAAATTTAAGTATCTAGATATGAATTATTTGCCTTGTCTTGCCGTTTTGAACTGCAATTACTTAGGAAAAACTAAAACATTTTCCCAGAACACTACGACCTGTGCTATGTATTTATATAAGTTGAGATGAAGGAGGGGCTGGAAAATTCAACATTGTCTATTGAAGATACAAAAAGTCCAGTGCTCTTATCAAGAGAGTTTGCCTAACAGACACACTGTGGTTCATCAAGTAGTGAGTATAGATTTTTCGTAAAAGAAAGAGAAACAAATATTCTCATCTCAATTTCCATGTAGATCAATACGCTCCACACCATGCAGACTGACACGGGCCCTTAGAAGACACGCTTTTGGGAAGCTACTTTTTCCATGAAGATTTTATGTTCAAATTCTGTCTCACTGCACCTTAGGTCTTACTCATCAAAGATTGATCTTTCAGCTCTGTGTATCATTTTCTCCTTACTCAATTTCACATTGAATATGAATTTAACAAATATAATGATAGGATTATTTTCTTCTCTTTCTATAATCTCAATTTTCCCAAAAGATATACTTGATAAAAAAAAAAACTCAACACACAAAATCATACAAAAATTTCATTGTTTCTATTTTCTGAGATTGTTTTATTATCTATATACAGTCAGATATGTTAAGTTCCGCTTTAAATTTCATTCATGGAAGTGATACTAACAAACTACTCACAACTTTTGTCTCAAAGTAGAAACTCCTTTGAACTGATTCTTGTGCTGTTAGATTCTAAAATAGGATACAGGAGCACAATCATACCAAACATGAGTTTACTTCATTATAAATAGTAAAAGTTAGAAGTTTCACATACACAATAAATGATGGAAACATTTTAAATTAAGTGATACAAATAGCATTTTCTAACTCTATTATAAAATTATTATAAAAATATTAGTCTTAGAGCCCACCCAGCTTCTCTCAACAGCACACATTCCCCTCTTCTTCATATCCCAGACGACAAATCTAGTAAATGTCCTTTGCTTTACCGGAGGCAATGGCTTTACTTAGAAGCTAGATAATAGCTGTCCAGAACCGACCAACACTTGGTCAAAATCTGCCAAGCTTCTCCCAACAGCACTCTCTCCCCTCAACTTCATATCCACATGGCTCTGGATTGTGGTTGAAATATTCTACTCTACCAGAGGGCACAATGGATCCCTGAACTCCAAGCAAGACCCTATCCATAGAATCAAATGTTTCTTCATAGCCCACCTAGCTTTCTCCAACAGTACCTTCTCCCCTTATCTACACATCTTGGCCCACAAATCTTGCAGAAGCCCGGTGTTTCATCAGAGACTATGCTAGTATGTGAAACTACAAACATCATACTACTACTTCAAAATCCAGACATGACACAAGTACTGAGACCCACAGAAGACCCTGGATCTGCCAGATTCTTGCTGATCCAGGGTCCAAAGACCAAAGTAACATGAAGGAGCCTTGGTGAGGACACATTTTGATGGTGTCACAAAAGCCAGAAATCCAGGGCCAGACTGATGATCCATTATAATATACCTTTTCAAGACAAGATGTGTGGACAAATAGGATATCCATTGGGACACACTCTGATATACTACAGCTTTCATGATATGAGGTTTCCTATGCTTTATTGGTGTAACTGTTACTGTTGAAGTTCTTTTTTATTTGTTCGTGTTACTTTATTAGAGGGAGGTTGCAACTGTAAAGGGAAGAAATGAAAGAATGGGGAAATGAGTGTGACTGGGTCTTTAAATCTCATACATCAAATTATATGCAGTAAGATGAAAGACTTTTCCCCTGAGCAGTCTACTATCCTTACTGGAGCTCCAATTTCCCCCCACTTCTCTGCTCACCTCCTCAAGACCCATGGATCTTGAACCATACGAATTAACTTTCCTTTGCCACCCAATCTTCCCTGTTTGCTGAGTCCTCTGGGGCATGCCAAGCAGCTCTGACTTGGTCAGGCAGACCTCCTTTCTCCTGCCAATCTTCTACCCAATTTCATCAGACCTGCAGATTATGAACCATGCCTTTGGATCCTGAAACATTAAGATATACTTCTCTGGAATGACACAGGCCAAGGATACCCATCACAGGCCTGTTAAACCAGGACAATTGATGTTAATTTCACTTTCAATACCTACTGAAACAGGAACATCCAGAGACTAAAGGCATCAAGATGGCTAAAAGCCCTCTAAAAAACAAAGTCAACTAAAGCACGGGCAATATGACACCTTCAGAGCACACCTATCTTACTATACCAAGCCCTGGATATCCTAACACAAAAAAAGCACAAGAATAAGACCTAAAATCCAATGTTATAAAGATGATAGAAGACTTTAAAGAGTAAATGAATATATCTTTAAAGATATACTGGGAAATACAATTAAACAGGTGAAGGAAATAAATAGAACCGTACAAAACCTGAAAATGGAAAAAGAAGCAATAAAGAAAGCACAAACTGAGGAGATGCTGGAGACAAAAAAACTAACAAAGATAAGAGGAACAAGAGATGTAAGCATTACTAACAGAATACAGGAGAAGAAAGAATATCAAGCATACAAGGTACAATAGAATAAATTGATACATCAGTTAAAAAAATGTTAAATCTGAAAAAAAGTTTTAACACAAAATACCAGAAAATCTGGGATATTATGAAAAGAACTAACCTAAGAATAGTAGAAATAGAAGAGTTTGAATGTGCCAACTAGAAGTCCCACGAAATATTTTCAGCATAATCCTGGAAGAAAACTTCAACCAACCTAAAGAAAGAGATGCTTATAGGCATTCAAGAAGCCTATAGAACACAAAGTAGAGTGTAGCAGAAAATAAAATACTCCCAAAATATATTTTAAAATAAAATATATAATATACATATTCAAATTTCTTAAACTATATACATCATGAAAAAGAACTATCAACACATATCTGGGAAGATTTTGTATATGATTATTTGATTTTTCATATGATTATTAACACAGAAATTCATGGGACGAAATGGAGAGTATTGGAAACTACATATATGTGAGACTAAGTGGGCCATATTTAATACATGTTCCTCAGGGCATAAGGATTTATTGCAGTAATTTGAATATAAGTGCCAGAAGTGGTAGATGACTAGAAGGAAACAATGTTCTTAACACAGCAGAGCAGGTACCAACTCCCAGGGACTGAAGTAGCAAACACAGCACTAGCAAGCCCAAGAGAGATTACATCCAAATATAAAGATGAGAAATGGACACAAAATTACCCCATTGATATTGGTGAATGAAGGTTTAGCTCCTGGAAAAGAAAGAAAAAAACCATTATTATTATTATTATTATTATTATTATTATTATTATTATTATTATTTAATGAGAGCCCATACCATGAGAAGTTGCCCATACTTCTTTGGAAAATCAATTTTTCCAAAATGACTTTGGCAGCAAAAAGTAGTCTTGAAGGGCTTTAAAAAATAAAACACATACAGTTGGATGGGTAGTGAATGTAGGAATAAAAGAATTAGGGAATGGTGTGATTATGATCAAAATGACTTGTAAAACTAAAACTATCAAAGAACTAAACTGCAGAATATAAACGGTTTTACCATATGACATACCTGCCCATGCCATGTAATTCAATAGTTATAAAAAAAACTAAAACAACTGAATGGCAACAAACATATTTTTGAAAATTCATTCTTAACAATGATACTAGTAATAAGCATGATCACTGAGTTAAATTACAAGCTACCTACAATCAAGTTATTTTCTGTCTTGTATGATGAACTTTGAGGACTTTCCTTGGCAGAGACAATTTGTTCTGTGTAATATCTATGTATATCCATTGGAAAATTTTCCATAAAGAAATATCCAAAGATGATGAGTAACAATGAATGTTTAGAACTGACTTAAATTGTAAGTCAAACTGAAAATAATCCAAGACACATGTGCATTGCAATGATGCATTGTTAAGGAAATAAGTCTTGCATATTAGTAGACAGGATTTCTTATTCAACATCACAACTAAGTTTAATACACTTTGAGGTCACAGAAGACAGTGCATAGTATTCTCTGTGCACTCAATGTTATTTAACATGCTCCTTATTTAACAATGAAATTAAAAAAAAACTTGCTTGCCTTGATTTCCCATGTAATCAGCTTTTGTTAACAGCTTATGAATAAAATTAATTTCAAATTATGTATTCTTCCATGACCCTGATCTAATATAATTCAGTTCAGAGTTACAAGTGCAAGAAACAAGAATCAGGCAGAAATCAACTATATAAAATTAATGTCTACAAGTGTTGAAGATGCATAAAGGTATTGTTGACTTTTATTAATCTCTTTATTACTGAGATCAATTGAGTTCCACTAGACTCGTTGATATAATTGCTTGTGAAACTCACTGCATTAACCTATTGCAAAGTGAACTATTGCAAATGATTTCAGAAAATTGGTTTAATGAATTAGGCTTGAGAGAAAATATTTCCAAAAGGAATCATGTCTGGAACCTTCATGTCTACTTGCACAAAGGTAATCATAAGAGATGCAAAGAAGGCTAATCATGACTAAAATTATTACCATTAGTTCTCACCTGGACAAGGATCTCAGATGCAGAGCCCCAGGCCAGAGAGTGCTTAAGAATGCTCCAGAGGCAAACAGTGAACTTAAAAGTAAATGCTGTGAGAAGTACATGTGTTCTGTAATAGTAACTACACCAATAAAAAGTGACACCTGGCTGTGTTCATGAAAATTTGATATGTGAGATTCTGCCTGCTTGATGCCTCATGCTGCATTTTGCTAAGGCACCGATCTTGATGACATGGCAAAGATGTTCTCTTTGATTTCTGTCTTCTTAGTTCTGAAGCTTTCCTTTCTTTATTGCCATTTGAGTGACCCCATGTGCTTTTGGAGAATAAAAGACAAAGAAAATTATCTAAGAGATAAAGATACTGATTGTTTCTTTTCCATTTATACAAAGCGTGGTTATGTGAAGAATGATTACTTCAGTGAGAATCTAGACAAGCAGTAAGTGCATCTTTCATTTTGGTGTAAATGCACATAAAGCATTCCAGGGTTGCTGAGTGATAAATAAGATCCTAAGTGCCTTCTGACTCTCTTTCTCTAGGACATAACTAAAGTTTATTTTATGTTTTGTGGCTCATCAATTTGCTCATTATGAAGGTTTTATGGTGTAGCTTTCTTTTTGTCATTTTTGAATAACAATCCAGGTAGATGCTGAATGAATGAATCATACTATTGACCTTACTCTGAGAGAGATTTCATTAATATGACAATTTCCATCTTAGGGTTTCATATGATGCTCATGAGAAAAGTAATTAAAAACACTAGTTTTGGTTTATTTCATAAAGGCTACCAGAAAGTGGTCTTGTATTGATTTGATAATGTTTCTTCTATCGGCCTGGATGCCCAATGCCTGAACATCAAACATCGATATATCTAGTCTGACTTTTAGTTACATATTGAACAGATACGCAGATTTAGGTCAAATAATATATATGTCATAATTCCAAAATTGTTGTTACCTATGAATCCTGTAGCTGTAATTACAAAAATCTCAGAATAAATGGGAAATTACAGTAGAACTATAGGTTGATGTGATAAGGAAAGTGATTATTTATTAGTAAAAATACCTATTTGTGATAAAATGTCACATGGAGAAGATGACCCAGTAGTCTCAATGAACTGATATAGATGAGAAGGAATACAGGAGAAGTTGAGTAGATTGAACAAGACAATCTTCAGAAATAAATGTGTTATTGTTCCCATAACCTGGACTCATTGTAAGCAAGCCTTGGTTTAGATGTTAAAGAGAACAAGCTTTTAATTCATTTTTATTCATTTTATGTCCAACACGCTGAAAACTGGAATCTCCTGAAACTTTCATTGTATGTGCTTTCATTTATGTGATATAGAATGAGAAAATTCTAGAGAAATATTTTCATCTTTCCTTAGTTATGAGAAATAAAGAAAATAGCAAGATGTATTTTCCTAACTCCTGTATTTCCATTTTTAACAATGAAAAGTAAATTAAAAATGTAGTCACTGACTCATGAATATATACTGATTTGCAAAAAGGTATTAGGTAGTCATGAGCATCATCTTAATTTTCTTCATATGCATGTATGGTCATTAGAGATTAGGATTGTTGTATCTAAGTTTCTATAAAGGCTTGTATATTACATAACAAACATGTTTCCTAAACAGTGTATGTTTCTCTTCTTATGTTGTGTCCATATAATAAGGATGGCTGTATGGCTATTCAATGTTATTTTATCAGTAATGTTTAGATATTTCTATTATTATTATTAACACACTATCAGAGTTGATAAAACAAGAGAATTTTTAGAAGTAATATACGGGATTATTAACGCACCTACATGGTGACTGGTGTGAGGTGAAATCTCAGGGTCATTTTGATTTCCATTTCTCTGATGACTAAGCATTTTGGATATTTCTTTAGGTTATTCTTGGCCATTTGAAATTCCTCAGTTGAGATTTTTTGTTTAGCTCTGTACCCCATTTTTAAATAGGAATTTTGGTTCTCATGGTTCTAACTTTTTGACTTAGTTGTATATATTGGATATTAGCCCTCTATCAGATATAGGGTTGGAAGAGATCCTTTCCTAATCTGTAGGTTACCGTTTCTCCTAAAACAGTGTCCTTTGCCTTAGAGAAGCTTTTCTATTTTATGAGATCCCATTTGTTAATAGTTGATCTTAGAGCCTGAGCCATTGGTGTTTTGTTCAGGAAATTCTCCCCCATGCAGATGTGTTTTAGGCTCCCACTTTCATTTCTATTAGATTCAGTTTATCAGGTTTTATGTGGAAGTACAAAACATTCTAGTGTTGTAAGTGTAATATTATTGCAATTTGTCATTTACAAAACTAAATTTGAAATACTCTGATGTCTATTGTGAAAAACCTATTCCGAATTTCTCTGTTGCCAAGCAAGTGAACTTCCCATGTAGTTTCTGTTATTGTTTCTAACTGGTAGTTTTTTCTGGTAGAAAAAAGAAAAGGAGCTCATTGTATTTATTTACTCTCTCTAATTCTTAAACATTGTTGTGGCTTAGATATGAAGTATACCCAAATGTACTTGTATAGTAGATTATTGATATTAAGCTTGACAATGAATGACATACTGCCTCCAAGAGGAAGATTAAGTTATTGGTATGTGTGTCATTGGGATTGGGATCCTGATTTTCCCTATAATTTTTTCCTGTTTCTCCAAGCCATGATGTCAACTGATGTGAAACCAAAGCATGGAAATATTCCTTCAGTTTAAGTGTAATATCCAAAACCTTTCCATTTTGAATCTGATTAGAGTACATTTTTATTTGGTTTTTGAATTTCATACATTATATTTTGAATATTTTGATCTTTTTCCTCAACCAATTCTTTACACAAACTCCCTTACCTACTCTCCAAATTTTTGTATTTTATTTTTAAACTATCCATGCTATCCATGTATTTTCAGATGTGAGATCACCACAAGGCTCTGGCTAATATAATCTCTTGGAGAAAACTATGTTGCTTTCCTCTCAGTTAAAACCTATGCCTAAGTATGGGATTTTCTGTTGAATTCCATGTCAATGCTAGTGTTTAGTTTGATTTATGCTTGAACTATTTTATGGAGTACATTTTTTACTGCTGTGAGTATAGATTCTTTTCCATATTCAGAAGATAACTATTCTTTGTAGTCAACTTTAAACTCAGTTTCTTACAAGATTTACAGTTTCCCAATGGTCCCTGATGTTGGCTAGGGAATAAAGTTTACAAGGTTCCTATAGTACTAATCATTCCTTAATGCCTGGTTCTCCATAATACCTTATTCTTCTTACCAGAAATCTTTGTGTATACATGCAACATACTTGTTATCCACAAATCTGTTGGTAGTAATTCAAAGAAATATATTTTCCTTAAAAATATTACATGTTAACATCAATAGTTATCAACAATATACATGCTTTTTAAAATTATTTTTAATTTTTTTCTTTTAAATTTCAAAGGTATGTTTTTTTATTTCATGTGTTTTGACATTTTCTCTTTTTTAAAAATTATCTTTAATCTTTTGTTTCAATTCAGTCATTATCCCCCTCCAGGTCTGAACTCTGACAGTTCCTTATCCCATTTCTTCTTCCCCTTCTCCATGAGGACCTCCCCATCCTCCAACCCCACTCCACCCCACCAGGCCTTCCCATTCTCTGGGCCTCAAGTCTTTCCAGGATTAGGTGCATCTTCTCTCACTGAGGCCAGACTAGGCAGTCCTCTGTTGTATATGTTGGGCTTTAGACCAGCTAGTTT
>JAPYYD010004398.1:0-13150 GCA_028551405.1 Uromys caudimaculatus | reverse complement strand
AACCTAGTTGCAGTGGAAGACAGCAGTGTTTTGGAGATGCCGGTACCATGAGATGACCACCAAGAACAGCAGCAGCAGTGGAGTACAGGCATCTGGAGCCTAGGAGACAAGGTGTGTGCTACAAAGGGTAGAGGTGGAGAAGTGACTCAAGCCCTTGGAGGAATCCAGAAGATCATGAGTGGATCCCAGACATTTGATGGTTGGAGTTTGATTTTGCTTTTGATTGTGACTGTGCCCTGATATATTTTCCCCCCTGAAGGAAGAAGGTATTTTAGTGGAGCCCACAGTTAAGAGACTTTTGATGGTAAAAAGACTTTAAATTCTAAGAGATTGCATATATTTAAAGGGATTGAAATTTTAATAGTAAGAATTTGTAAAGACTGTGGGACTTTTAAAGTTATTTAGATCTTAGGGATAAATAAGAAAGTAAGGGTTGAGGCTTAATAGTGATGTATTTGTGTGTCAAGTTGACAAGGGGTCAATTGTACTGTCTGGTTTTGTGTCAACTTGACACAAGCTGGAGTTATCACAGAGAAAGGAGTTTCAGTTGAGAAAATGCCTCCATGAGATCCAGGTGTAAGGCATTTTCTCAATTAGTGATCAAGGGGGGAGAGCCCCTTGTGGGTGATACCATCTGTGGGCTGGTAGTCTTGGGTTCTATAAGAGAGCAGGCTGAGCAAGCCAGGAGAAGCAAGCCAGTAAGTTACATCCCTCCAAGGCCTCTGCATCAGCTCCTGCTCCTTGACCTGCTTGAGTTCCAGTCCTGACTTCCTTTTGTGATGAACAGCAGCATGGAAGTGTAAGCTGAATAAACCCTTTTCTCCCCAACTTACTTCTTGGTCATTATGTTTGTGCAGGAATAGAAACCCTGACTAAAACAGTGAGTGAGGACGAGAACTCTGATGTCCGCACACAGACAAATGCACATCACACACAGACACACACAGAATACTTTAGGAGGGATGGTTTGAAGGAAGCTACATAAGCCATAATATCGTAATATCCACACACTACTTTACCTTTTTTAAAAAATCTATTTCATGTGCATGACTATTTTCCCTACTTGTATGAATATGCACCGTATGCATGCCTGGTGTCTTTGGCAGTCAGAAGAAGGTGTCAGACCCCTACAACTGGAGTTACAGGCAGTTATAAACCATGACATGGATGCTGGGAACCAAAGCTGGGGCATCTTCATGAGCAACAAATGTTCCTAACCGCTGAGCCACCTCTTCAGCCCTCTACTGTATTTTTTGACACAGGGTCTCAGACTGGCTAGCTAGCACCTCATAAGGGTCCTCCTGTCTCTGCTGTGCACCATGGAGATAACCAGAGCATTCAGCAATGTCCAGCCTTTTAAACAGCTTCTAGGAGTTAGGTTCTCATGCTTGCAGTTAGTACTTTACTGACTGAGCCATCTCCCCAGCCCCCAAAGTATATGTTTTCTAAGTGTTTTGGAATCAAACTAACCTAAGACTTTCCCATACTTGCAATGAGATGTCATTTTCTGTATTCGTGGGCTGAAATGTGGTCGGGTAGTGCATTAGCCTGTCCAGAATGGCTGTGGTGCTGTTGATTCAGCACGTAATCCTTCTGCAAGTTTTCCGAGTTTGTTTTGCTCTAGTTTAGCAATACACTAGAATTTCCCAGAGATCTCTAAATACACAGATGCCTGGCCCATCCCCCAGCCCTGGGATTCTAATTTAATGAGTCTGGAACATAGAGGGCACCAGGGTGTTTCAAGAGTTCCCCAGATGACCCTAATGTTCAGCTGTGATTAAGAAACAGAACTTCAGATGGCTTTCCATGTTTCTGTCTTCCCCACTGAATTATGGGACCTGGAGGAGGTGCTAGTCTTTTCTCCGTGCCCCATGGAGTCTAACTGTAGTACTCTGCATTAATAATTGCTTATTAAATATTGACTAAATTGGACAATAAGGACAGAAAACTTAAACTCCTCCCAGCCGTAGCCCTGCTAGACTTCAGTGGGGGTGGGCAGAAGATCATCGAGTGTCCTCAGGAGGATGGGGCATTAGAGACGCCATAGGAATAGAGGAAAGTCAAGTGCTGAGAAGAGGGGGCAGGTGACACTGCCGTCACTCAGTTCCACTGCTACACTAAGGAAGAGGAAGGAACTGTAAGAGATCTCAGACAGGTCTACCCCAAGCCAGGGAAAAGCCTGCTACTTTTCAATCTGGAGTCTCAGAGTAAAAGTTCTCAACAGCTTCTGTTAGCTTGGAAATAACTGTCTTTCAGGGAACGCTTCTGAAATTAAAAATGGCTGTTTAATTAATAACTACATCTAGAGTCACCTCTACGTAGTAATTTTAGAAGTGACAGATACAAAAAGGTACACCGTACCTAGGACATTCTCTGCTCCCATGCTGGGGACTGAACCTAGGCCCTAGTGTACACTGGGCAAATAAATGCTCCACACTGAGCTACCTACCCTGGGACATCCTTAGATGGGCCTCCCAAAAACATAACATCTCTGGAAAACAAAACAAACCCATGCTTGATTTTGCTGTTTAGCATTTGAGTAGTGCCAGACTGCTCAATTTAACACTATGAAGTTATATGTTAACTTGAATATTCCTGTCTAGCTCAACAAATAATCCCAAAGGTTAGGTAGGCACTTGCTGCCTTGTAGGAAATTAACCAGTTCTGTGTCTAACCAGTTGACTGTTTAAATGCTAACTTTTTTTTTTTGAGATTTATTTATTTATTATGTATAATTCTGCCTGCAGGTATGCCTGCGGGCCAGAAGAGGGCACCAGATCTCATTATAGATGGTTGTGAGCCACCATATGGAATTGCTAGGAATTGAACTCAGGACCTCTGGAAGCACAGCCAGTACTCTTAACCTCTGAGCCATCTATCTCTTAACTTCTGAGCCGTCTATCTCGCCAGTCCCCTAACATGTTTTTAATGCTTCTAAATCTGCGTTCCTTCGAAGGCTCTTGGAAGCACCCTTATCTCGATGCCTCCGTCAATAGTAAGTGATAAAGCTTTCTTTCATGTTCATCACGTTTGTGTACGTTACACATTTAACTTTTTGAAACTCATCTGTGGTGGAGAGAAAAGACTGGAAGCTAATGAGATGGAGAAAAGAACCACAAAGAATAGAGGGGTTATTGGACATAATAGTACATGTCTTTAACCTCAGCACTAGGGAAGCAGAGGCAAATGGATCTCTATGAGATCAAGCCAGCCAGAGCTGCATAGTTAGACCTTGTCAAAAGAAAAACAAAATACCAGAGTTATTGATATTAATAAACTTTGTGTCCTATGGAGGGATGACCCCAGCTAAGCTGATCAATAGCTAGTGAGTTTCTACATGCAGGTAACATCACACCTAGAACAACACACACTAGAACTCTAGTAAGGGGGCTGTAGAAAAATGCTCAGTGGCTAAAGTGCCAGCCACATTAGTATCAAACAGGAGTTCTGGATCCCCAGGACCCATATAAAAGCTCAGTGGGCACAGGGGCCTGGCTATAATCCCAGCACTTAGGAGGCAGAGACTGGGGATTCCCAGGACAAACTGGTCAGCCAGACTAACCAAACCAGCAAGCTCTGCTTCAGTGAGAAATCCTGTCTCAGTAAGGTAAGTAAAGAGTGACCAGAGGAAGACACCTAATGTCAACTTCTGGCCTCTGCACACACACACACACACACACACACACACACACACACACACACACGATATACATGCATATACCGTGCACACACATACACATGCTATACCTACACACATACATAAAAAAAATCCTAACAATTGACTTTTTCCCTCCTGAAACATACACAAATTTCATTACAACTGTTCATAAACATTCTCACTTCATAGGAAACCCATTCTTGTATTTGAGATTTATTTAAAAATGTAATCTAGGAGTAGTTCTTTTTAAAAAGAAAATCCAATCTTAGAGTTTTCAAAATGCTAGTTTTTACATACTTTAGTTTAAAATGTTTTCTATAGAATAGTAATATAGATTACGGCATCTACATTTATTGAGAAAAGAGCAGTAATTCAATTACAGTGGGACTGTGACAGCATACATCACCCGTGGTCAATGCTTCTTGTGCTCAAGAATGGCCTGTGTGGAATCCTCTCGGCCAGATGGTGTCACTAGCCTGTCTCCCAAGTGAAGAGAGCCTGAAGTTTTACCCTACAGTAGAAATGGTGATCACTTCAGAGTTTCACTCCAAACTAAGTAAGCTTTGTGCCCAGGGAGACCACAAGGGGCCTGATCTGAATCCAGAGGGTCATATGGGCTGTACTTGGGGGTCTTTCTGAACTCCTCACGCAAAAATAGGAATATAAAGTTATTCGCCATAGCCTCTTGTCTATCCACTGAGGCATATGTTCAATTGAAATTTGTAATCTATCCATCCTTAGCTGAGGAGCCATTGACAGTTGATGGTGGCTAAGGAAAGCAGTCAGTTTTCTTTGGGGGTGAGATACCTGGTAGGATGACCATGCTACTGGATGGCCCCACAATCATGCATATATAGGGAACACAAGTTAGGCTCAGTAAGTTATCTAATTAAAAAAAAAAAAAAAAGGTGATACCCAAGACCCTTAACAAAAGCCATTTATCCTTAACAAATCCAAACTATGGGGCTAATGTTAATGTGATCACTCTAGTACATGGTATGTGATATGGTTTTAAAGATTTGTGGATGGATAATGCTTATTTTTAATCACTTGTGATATCAAAACTAACCACCACGTATACTCTGAAATCTCAGACAAGGTCTGTGTGTTTGACATGATTTTAGGAGGCCAGGCAAGCTTACACCCTCCAGGCTCTCTCAAAACAACACCCTCTTACAGTCAGTGTCTCCCATAGGCGCGGTGGACAGGCCTGTAATCCCAGCAGTTAGGAGGTAGGAGGACCACTGAGAGTTGAGGGCCAGCCTGGTCTACATAGCAAGTTTCAGGCCAACAAGTTTCAGACTCTGTCTCAAAGGACATAGAAAGGGTCAGTGATTGTCAGTGGGCACTCGCCATGCAAGCCTGAGATGGCGCGCTAGCCATGGAAACCTGAGAAGCTGAGTTAGATTCTCAGAACCTATGTGAAGAGAGAAACAGCGCCTAAGAGTTGTGCTCTGACTTCCACATGCACTATGGAATGCACACCCATCATACACATCCATACAGTAATAAAGTTTTAAAGTTTAAAGACATAAACACTTTGTTAAAATGTATTCTTTGTTTGTTTGTTTAGTTTTTTGAGACAGGGTTTCTCTGTGCAGCTCTGGCTGTCTTGGAACTCGCTCTGTAGACCAGGTTGGCCTTGAACTCAGAAATCCACCTGCCTCTGCCTCCCAAGTGCTGAGATTAAAGACATGAGCCACTTGCCACCACCACCTGGCTAAAATCTAACTCCTTTTTAATGAGCACTTTAAATAAAAAAACAACAACAACAACAACAACAAAAAACCAGTCCTGATCTCTAGGGCCTGTTCAAGCACCAAAAGTCCATGGTTTTAGTGAAAACTGAGTGTGGGTGTATACTTTAATTCACTGGTCTTGGCAGGCTGGGCAGTATTGCAGCGTTAGTGACTACAGGAGCCTGAGGACAGCACCTTCACAGTGGTTTTGCCCAGAGCTCGGCCAAACTCCACAGGCCAGGGCTGAGGATGAGGCATGGAGACACCCCTCAGCCCAAACACAGAGGGAAGGACCATCTTTTCTTAAGTGTCTCATGATAAACAATACACCACGTGCACTTCAGGGAGATCTGGCCTTGGATCGCCCTCTAGTGCTAAAACCATGGCAAGGTACAAGACCATGGACTTGAGTAACTGCAGACTTAGGCCGCCATCTAGTGCTGAAACAGCAGCATCCACAGGTACACAGGCCTGTCAGAACTATAATGACAAAGTAAAAGCCATGCCAGAGCATGACAACAAGGACAGATAGTGAACCTTTCCATGTATTCCACTCACAGGAACAAGCAGTAAGAACTTTTGGGAACCGGGGGCAGGGAGTGCAGCATGTGGCTTAGCAGGTTAAATGTTGTACTTGAAAGCCTGGATACTTGATAAAGGGGAAAGGAGAGAACCAACTCGAAGTCCTCTGGCCTTCACATGTGGGCCTTATACATGAATACCCACCTCCTCCAAAACAATAATAAATAAAAATCGTTAGGCAGAACTTTTAGGAAACAACAACAATGACCTTGGCTGATGACCTAGCAGCTCTCAGGGCCTTCTTAGCATACTCAAGAGTCTAGGGAGGGGAAAATACTCAGGGAATCACGAGTCACCCAGAAATTAACCACAGAGTAATTTGTGAGCATTCTCAGATGAAGAGCTAATTGACTAATTTTCTTTTGTAGAACTGCGGATTGAACCTAAGATCTTATGCAAAAATTTTTTCCAGTTTAAGATTTAAAATGGGCATGGTGGTACATGCCTTTAATTCCAGCACTTGGGAGTAAGAAGCAGATGGATCTCTGTAAATTAGAGGCCAATCCAGGTCTACACAGTGAGTTCTGGGTCAGGCCAGGCAGGGCTGCATAGTGAAACCCTGCATAAATAAATAAATAAATAAATAAATAAATAGATAAATAAATAAATAAATAAATAGATAAATAAATAGATAAATAAATAAATAAATAAATGCATATGGAGACTATAGTAAGAATAATTGAAATAATTGACTATAGTAACCAAGTTGAATATTGCTTCATTACTTAAAAACTCTCAAAAAATTAGGAACTGAAAAAACAAATCACAACACAATTAAAGCCAAGCACAATGAGCCAACAGTGAACACTTTGAAGTGTTTAAGAAAGGCTGGAACCCCTTCTCTGGGATCTACAAAAGGTCACGGTGCCCATTTCCATCACGTTTATTTAGGGAAATACTAAAAGCCCAAAGCAGAAGAAAGGAACAAGGACACACCAAGGCAGCAAAGAGCAAGTCAAGTGGTCAGTTTGCTGATAATACACATGCTCTTACTCGGGGGAAAACTAAGTTTCCCTGAAAACCATTTGAACCAATCGACCAATTCAGCCAATGCAGCAAAGCTACAGGGTTCAAAACCAACACAGAAAGCCCGGTCACTTTAGACACATCATTAGCAAATCATCTAAACTAGAATTCAAGAAAGCAAACCCAGTTACAATGGCTGCAAAACATACCTAGGAATAAATGTAAGCAAAGATATGAAAGATTGCAACACTGAAAACTGTAAAATAATGGTCAAAGACATAGAAAGATATTAGGAAGCATAAAAGGAAGGACAAAAGGAGCAGGAAAAGAAAGGGGAAGGGGAAAAGGAAAAGATACTTTGTGTTCATGGATAGGAAGAATCCATAATGTTAGAAATCCATAATGCTCAAAGTGGTCTACAGATTCAACACAACCTCGAACAAAATACCAATGATATTCTTTATAGTTAGGAAAAAAACCCAAGTTTATATCAAATCACAAAAGTCCCCAAGTTGCCAAAGCCAAGTTGTATTAATCAAGCATTGGCATTATAACACACGCCCACGCACACGGGCACACACGCGCACACACACACGCACACTCGCACGCACATGAACACACACACAGAGGGGACTGGTAGGGGGAGAAGGAGCTGGTTAGATGCCTCCACAGGTAAAGACATTTGCTGCCACGCATGATAACCCGAGTTCCATCCCTGGAACCCACAGAGTATGAGAAAACTGACAGAGTCCTTCCACATTCCTGCCATGGCATGCACAGCAACACCCCAAAATAAGTGTAATAAAAAATTTAAATAAAACATTAAACACATACAAGTAAACTATACAACTAAACCCAGCTGATTTTTGACAAAGGTGCTCAGGACACATATTAGAGAAGGAACTGTCTTTTCAATAAATGGTACTGGAAAAACAGAATTATCTGCAAGAAAAAGGATGAAATCAAATTCCCATTTCTTGACAGGTATACAAAGCAACTCACAATGGATGAAGGTTTGAATGCTAGAGCTGAAACTATGCAAAGGAACCAGGGGAAGCCTGAGGATACGGGGACTGCCAAGAACTTCTGGATAGCATCCTAGTTAACTCTGGAAAGTTGACACAACCTCAGAAGGGAGTTTCAACTGAGGAGAATGCCCAGATCAGATTGGCCTGTGGGCACGACTGTGGGACTGTCTTGATTATTAATTGAGGCAGGGGGCCCAGCCCGCTGTGGAAGGCACCATTCCTTGGTCAGGACTTCCTGGGCTGTATGAGAAAGCCAGGGAATCAGCATGGGTCTGCAAGCCAGCAGTAAGCAGTCTTTCTCAGTCAAGTTCTTGACTGAGCTCCTGCCCTGACTTGCTCTGGGACAGACTCTCACCTGTAAGTTGAATTAAACCCTTCCTCCCCTAAACTACTTCTGATAAGAAGGTTTTATCACAACAAGGTAACCAGAAAAGATGGGGGCTGGAGAGATGAATGGCTCCGAAGTTAAGGAACACTTGCTACGCGCCCGTTGTTCTTGCAGACCAGAGTCTGGCCGTTCATCGCTCCCTGCAACTCTTAGCTACAGAAAATCAGACACCCTCTTCTGGACACCTGTTTGCGCAAACACATACACACATAGACAGAAATAAAACTAAAATAATCTCTAAAAGAAAAAAATGAGAGCCCTTCAAATTACAAGGCTCTGCTAGACTTGTGGGGAAGGTAGAGGACTAGAAGCTGAATTGTGTGTATGCAGAGGAGTCAGGATAAGAACTGACTGCAAAGAGGGAAAGCGTGGAGCTCACCAAGGGTGTGGAGGGCAGCTGAACAGTTCGGAGGATAAGAGAAACTCAGCGAAAAGAACAGAGCCGCCCAACGGCCTGGGACTGACAGTCAAGGTGGGAAGCACGAATCAACCTGCCACTTCCCCGAGATATGAGGCACCCAACGGATGCAAATGTGAAGAACAGGGCAGCCGCAGCACATAAGGATGTGCTTGGGAAGTGGGCCCTACAAGGGGAGATGCCCCCCCCCGAATGGCTAGGTTTGAGAGACCTGAGTCCAAGCTCAGTTTGTGGGTCAACGTATGGCCTTTCCATCTGCCATGAGGATCACTGTTGTAGAGTCTGGGAACCCTGCAGCTCCGGTGTTAGCACAGGCACAGCTATGCCCCTACAGGAGGGTGATGAGTTTGATGTCTTTGGAGTGTGAAGATACTGCCCAGGGCTGTGGCTGCCACCCCTACACCTGCCAGCTAGAGCAATAGCCACCACAGAAGACGCTTGAGAGAGTGAGAACACTTGCTCATACAGTGTCAACAAAGGCCCCTGGGGTGCACCAAAGGAAAGGACTAAAGTGGAGATAGCTTTGGAGGACATGGGACCCTTGTCCACCACAGGCAACACAGCACACTTCACCTGCCTCTACCCCTAGCTCCACCCACCTGACACACCCAGAAAGAAGGGGCTCCAAAACTGTCTTTCCCTCCTATTTCCTGTTTTCTTCTTTTTTGCTGTACCTACTTTCCTGATTCTTATGTGGACACGTATGTGTACATGTTCGCATGTGTGTGTGGAGGCAGGGCAATCTCAGGTGTCTTTCTCAGGAAATGCTGTCTATCTCCTGTGTGACAGTGCCCATCATTGACCCGAAGCTCATTAACGAAGCTAAAACGGCTAGTCAGCAAGCCCCTCGTGCCTCTACCTCCCCAGCACTGGCGTTCCATCCCCGATACCCAGCGTTCTTACTGTGGTCAGCATTATGCAGGCGCTAGGGAGTAACTCAGGTCCTCCAGCTTGCAAAACAAGTGCTGTATTTGACTGAGACCCCCAAGCTCCTCTAGTTTATTACTTTTTAAGTTCTTGTATCTTGTTTATCAAGACAAGGGTTCATAGCCCATGCTGGCCTCAAATTTGAAATGTAGCCATGCATGACCCTAAACGCCTAACCCTTCTGCCTCTACCTCTCAAATCCTGACATTACAAGTGCACACCCAAGCCTGGCTTTTACAAGAGTTTGTTTTTTCCTTCCACTGTGTGGGGCGCAGAGAGCCACCTCGCAGGCACACTATGTGCATTTTAGATATGAAAAGGTTATAGAATGCTGGGGCTCAAGACCAGTGGTTCTTAGGTGGAAACTTTACCTCCCAGCAGACATATGGCGGTGTCCACAGACACTGGGTTCAGATGTTACTGGTACCTGGTAAGCAGAGTCCAAGGATGTTGCTAACCGTTCTACTAGGAACATCAAAGAATTACCGGCCCCAAATGCTAACTGTGGTGAGAAACTGCTCCAGAGGTAGCCTGTCTGGGTTTCAACTCATAATCCGTGTGGCTTCTGGCAAGTTAATTATCTTTGTGCTTATTGTTCTCATCACTAAAATGACAATAACTACCTGTTTTGTTGTCAGAATGAAGTATATGAGAAAGGGGCTAAGCCAAGTGTGTGCTGCATGCTCATAATTCCAGCACTTGGGAGATAGAGACAGGAGGATACGGAGTTCATCTCTAGCTCCAGGTTATCAACATCTTCTTCTGGCTTCCAATGGCAATCGTGTGCATGCACACACACACACACACACACACACACACACACACACACACACACACACACACACACTTAAAAAATAATAACAGCCGGGCAGTGGTGGCGCACGCCTTTAATCCCAGCACTTGGGAGGCAGAGGCAGGTGGATTTCTGAGTTCAAGGCCAGCCTGGTCTACAGAGGGAGTTCCAGGACAGCCAGGGCTACACAGAGAAACCATGTCTCGAAAAAAAAAAGAAAAAAGAAAAGAAAAGAAAAAAATAACAACAAAAAAAGGAGCCAAAACCAATATCCAGAACAAAACAAGATTTCAACAATTACCTGCTTTTAGTGATACACATTGAAAAAGAGTAAGAAATACATCAGGATTTTAACAGATGTTCTTGCTTAGTACTCTATTTTTCCCAATTTACTTTTTAAAAAAATTATGGAAATTTGCCAGCATGTATGCCTGTGTATTACTTTCATGCCTAGTTACTCTCAGAGTCCAGCTGAAACTGGAGTTACAGATGGTTGTGAGCCACCATGAGAGTGCTGGGAATTGAACCTGGGTCCTGTGGAAGAGCAGGTAGTGCTCTCAACCACCAAGCCATCTCTCCAGACCCTAGTTTTCCAATTTTTGAGAACTATGGTTTTATTAGTCTAATACGTAAGTATGTTCACTTTAAAGGAGGTAAGAAAACATTACTGGCAATACATTAGGATCCAAGGGAACTAGTTTAATGCTGGCTACTAGTTGTGATTTTAGACAGATTAGTTAATGTCTCTGAGCTGTAGTTTCCTCATTGGAAAACGGGGCTGATAATGTATATCCCAGAGTTGTTATCACAGCTGCCAGGTGTCTGGGGGAGTCTTTTGCATGCAAGGCTCCAGGAGATGCCTCTTTAAAGTTTCTGTCAAGGGAAAGTGACTACAAACGGGAACTAAACCTATGCCCTTAGAGAATGCACCTCCATTTCATCCCACCTCTCACTGTAGCCCATGAATGACACACCACCCACACTTCGGCCTTGGCTCTGTTGCCCGCCCTTTTGATATAAACGCGGCCTTGGCTCTGTTGCCCGCCCTTTTGATATAAACGCCCTATGGAGAGACGCAACTACATTACGAGATGAGACCTAGCGATCACTTTCTCAGAGTCTACACCTAGGTCTGCTGTCTACCTCTTCACAGATCTTCCACACCTACCCTCCAAATCAAAACCACAATGTCAGGGGCTCTCCTCAAGGCAACGAACGGCTCTCTACCTTCTCTTCTGTCTTCTGTTCAGCAAGTTCAGTGGGTTACTCCTTTCAGATTCAAGAGGGCAGGTAGAAAGCCCAGCTGGGCCCCACAGCTGTGCTGCCCTGTGTATGTGTAGTCAGCAAGCTGCACAACTACCCTTCCAACAGGCTGCTGTTTCTGCTGTGTGCCACACCTAGCAGGTGACACTGGAGGGAAAGAGGCTCTGTCGTCACTTTACTCTTAAGCTTTGTCTTTCTGTCTTTAATGATTTAATTAGATAGAAAAATAAGAAAGGCTGTATTATGTATCTGATCCTGAGGGTGACTAGTTTAATCACAGTTAGCTTGTGTCTTAGTCAGGGTTTCTATTCCTGCACAAACATCATGACCAAGAATGCAAATTGGGAAGGAAAGGGTTTATTCATCTTACACTTCCATGCTGCTGTTCATCACGAAAGGAAGTCAGGACTGGAACTCAAGCAGGTCAGGAAGCAGGAGCTGATGCAGAGGCTATGGAGGAATGCTGCTTACTGGCTTGCTTGCTTGCTTGCTTGCTTGCTCAGTCTGCTTTCTTATAGAGCCCAAGACTACCAGCCCACAGATGGTACCACCCACAAGGGACCCTCCGCCCTTGATCACTAATTGAGAAAATGCCTTACACCTGGATCTCATAGAGGCATTTCCTCAACTGAAGCTCCCTTCCCTGTAATAACTCCAGCTTGTGTCAAGTTGACACACAAAACTAGCCGGTACAATTGACCCCTTGTCAACTTGACACACAAACACATCACCACTAAGCCTCCACCCTTACTTTCTGATTCATCCCCAAAATCTAAATAACTTTAAAAGTCCCACAGTCTTTGCAAATTCTTACATATTAACATTTCAGTCCCTCTTAAATATCCAATCTCTTAAAATTCAAAGTCTTTTAAAAATTCAAAGTCTCTTAACTGTGGGGTCCACTAAAATACCTTCTTTCTTCAAGAGGGAAAAATATCAAGTCACAGTCACAATCAAAAGCAAAATCAAACTCCAACCATCCAATGTCTGGGATCCACTCACGATCTTCTGGATTCCTCCAAGGGCTTGAGTCACTTCCCCAGCTCTGCCCTTTGTAGCACACACCTTGTCTTCTAGGCTCCAGATGCCTGTACTCCTCTGCTGCTGCTGCTGTTCTTGGTGGTCATCTCATGGTACTGGCATCGCCAAAACACTTCTGTCTTCCACTGTAACTAGGTTTACCAACAGCCTCTCATAGGCTCTCTTCATGGTGCCAAGTCTCACCTCCTTTGCATGACCCCTTCAGTCCTGGGCCATCAATTGCAACTGAGGCTGCACCTTCACCAATGGCCTTCCACTGCCTCTCACAGTGCCCAGGCTGCTCTTCACAACTCCTTCATGCCTTCAAAACCAGTACCACCTGGGTGACTCTTACACGTTACCAAGTC
>JAPYYD010004397.1:0-13150 GCA_028551405.1 Uromys caudimaculatus | reverse complement strand
ACCAGGGAGAAAGGAGAGGACTTTGGGCCTGAGGGTGCTAGGGGCACCAGTAAAAGGGAATGTCAAGGTGGGAATATGGGAATGGGTGGGTGGGTAGGTGGGAGGAGGAATTCCCTCACAGAGGCGGGGAGGGGGAGGGGACACGGGGTTTCTAAAGAAAAGGGGAATCATCGGAAATGTAAATAAAATATCAAAAAAATAAATAAAAAAAAAAAAATTATAAGCCAAAACAAATAGCCTTTCTAAAATTTGTCATAGGTATAAATTTTAATTGCAAAAATTTTAGATTGTAACCTTCATCCAATAAATATTTTAGTTATTAGAAAATGAATGGCTTGAAGATAAAGAACTGTAGGAACTGCATCTCTAAATCAAGGAGCCATCATCAGACCTTGACGACTTGGCCACTGTAGGTCAGGTGAGGCAAAGTTTTCCTATTCTTCAATCTGAAAGATAATCAAGTAACAAAGCCAGACAAGCCTTATGCTGTTAACTCAGTTTCTCCTGGATTTTTAAAATATATCAATGAGAAGTTAGGTAAAGATAACCCATCTTGTAATCTTATGTGGGAATGCTTTGATATATAGGAAATAAGCCATGGGCAGGGTGGAAGAGATGATCCTAGATAAAGTAACTACTGAGTAATATGTTGTGATCTGAAGACCTAGTTTCCAGCAAGACAAACAGTTAAAAACAGGGCTGCAGAAACCCTGTCATAATGCAGGTGCTTCAAGGTTATAGACAACTATCACTTTCAGAAAGCCAGGTGACTTTAAAATGTATGTTTCCTGTTACTCTTAGGTGAAATTCAGAGATGATAAAATTGCCACTCTATGCGAGAATTGAACCTAGAGTAGATGAATTGCTAAAGCTACTGTTTCCCTCCCAAACTTTTAATTCCTTTTCTAATGAATTATTATTATTTTTTAACATAAGTAGTGATCAGAACCACTAGTACCTGTTGCAAGGTGGTCTTGAAAGTGAAAATTTACTTTCTACATTATTGGCTACAAAGATTTAGGAAGAGATGCCCGAAGAAATCAATTTTTATGGGACATTCAATATTAGTTCATTTTTCTATCTTAATCTAAGCAGTTGCAAAAGACAGCATTGCATATATATATATATATATATATATATATATATATATATATATATGTGTGTGTGTGTGTGTGTGTGTGTGTACACAGAGAAGTACACGCATGTGTGTACACACACATATAGATAGAGGAAAATATATAGTTTTTCAATTGTATGTTGTAGGCTAGACTCTTATTTCTTGGATTTTGTTTATTTATAATACTTTATATTAACATTTATTACAAAGACTGTGATTAGACAGTAATATGTAATGTTTGTCACAAGGAAAATATTAAGTGTGCTAAAAAGATTCCATACTGATAATAATGTAGTATCATTAGTTTCTCATCATATTAATTTCCATATTACTATATACAAAAATTCCTCTGTGTGTCTGTGTGTCTGTGTGTCTGTCTGTGTGTGTGTGAGAGAGAGAGAGAGAAAGAGAGAGACAGAGACAGAGACAGAGACAAAGAGACAGAGAAAGACAGAAAGGGACAGAGAGAGACAGAGAGATACACAGAAAGACAGAGAGAGACAGCGAGACAGAGACAAAGAGACAGAGAAAGACAGAGAGGGACAAAGATAGACAGAGAGAAACAGATAGAGATAGAGGGAGTTAACTCTAGAGAAGCAAGGTACATTTGGGAAGAGGATATCTCAGTTAAGAAAATTCCTCAATAAGACTGGACTGTATGCAAGTCTATGGGGTATTTTCTTTATTAATGACTGATAGGAGAAACTCACTATGGGCACTGCTACTCCTTGAGAGGTAATGTCAATTTGTATAAGACATTAGGCTGACTAAGCCATGTAGATAAAGGCAGTAAGTAGCACTCATTTGTAGCCTCTGCTTCAGTTGCTGCTCCCAGATTCCTGCCTTAAGTTCCTACTCTGACTTCCCTTGATAACAGATTGTTATCTAGATGAGAAAAAATCCAAAAACCAAACCAAAACAAAAAAACCCTTTTCTTCTCAAGTTGGTTTTGTTCATGGTATTTATGACAACAATAGACTGGAGTCTTTGGACAACCTTCTATATTAGTTACTTTTTTATTGTTGTAATAAAACAACATGCCCGAGACAACTCAGAGAGAAAAGTTTACTTGACTTATGGTCCAAAAGAGATGAGTTTGTGGCCATCTTGGTGGGGAAGTGTTGTAAGAAGTAGACATAACTAGAGAAGTCAGCAATCTGAGAGCTGAGGTCTCACATCTCAGACTGCAAGCAGAGAGAGAGATTGAGAATGGTTTGGGCTTTGAAGCCTCAAAGTGATGTATAATCTTTAGAAGGACATACTTCCTAAGCTCTCCCAAACAGCAGCACCAACTCTGGACCCAATATCAGGATCAAATGTCTGAGCTTATACGATATGTCTGAATCAAACCACCTTCTTATGAAGACATTGGTAATTCTTAGTTGGTTCTGCAGTGTTTAGGGAATAACATAGATCTGTATTTTTAATTAAGTTAACAGCCTTTTAAGAATTAGTAATTGGTGTATGAAACTGAGTCAAGTAGAAAGGTAGATGCACCAGGAAAACTACCTTTGCTCTATTCCTTTTTAGAAGGTTATTATGGAAGATCAAGTTTTCTAATTTTAACTATCATTGGAACTCTAATGAGAGAGTCTAATATTGTGAAATCTTTACTGAAGATTATGCAGGTATTGGCTTATAAACAAATAGGATATGAAAATAATGTTATCAAACTAGAAAAACAAAAGTGTAAATTACCTTAAAAGAAAGTGGGGCAGCACAGTAGAGCTTGTCCTGGATGTGGGGGTTGCTGGTGAGATGGAGTAAACATGTCTTTGCAAATTGTCTGCCATGAGACAGAGAGGGTGAGGGAGAGACACCCTCCCCCACCTGGTTCTTTACCCTCTGTGGCAGGGAGGAGAGCTGGCCCCAGTGTTATAAGAGAGGAAGAATTGGCCCTGTCCCTAAATGGCAATTGTGAGATACCTCAAGCGCCTGAGAGCTGAGAGCTTGTGGTCTGACCAGCTCAAATACCTCTCAGGCCCAGATCCAGGGCTTTGAATTGCCCCACTCCAACATCTACCATATAGATGAACAGCTGGAGTATATGAGGGTCAGGTCCTATATATCCAAAGCTACAGGATCTCCATGACACAGGACAACAGGATATCTGAGAGGAGTCCCAGTGATGTTTTATTGTCAATAGAGTAGCAGAAGCCAGAAGTATCATACCAGACCAAGAATCGTTGCAATGAGTATTTGCAAGCAAAGAAGTGTAGACAAAGGGATATGCTGTAGAACACACTTTGATACACTACAGCTTCCACATGAATTTATTTTTTTCTCTGTTGGAGGGAGGTTGCAAAGGTGGTGGGCAGATATGGGGGGAGAGGGAGATATGTGGGCTTGTGGTACATGATGTGAAATTCACAAAGAACCAATTAAAATTTTTAAAAAGCTGGCTTTGGAAACAGCTTTCTTGAAAAGAAAAAGAAAGGAGAACAATATTAAAATCAAGAAGCTATAAAGAAAATATGCATTAACTTTGTATGTATTTGTGTGCCTGTGGAAAGTAAAAAATTATTAAAACACATAAATAAAATTGAGATTTGAACTGTTGTAAATAATATAAAATAATTAATGTGTTTCTAACAAAAATTTCAGATTTATAATTAGTGAATACCTTGCCATAGGACAGTGATAGAATGAAAATATGTATGAAATAAATATATGTAGAAATTTTCAGAGTTTACAAAAGGTGTGGAAAAGATTTTGCTGGTAAATTTTTCCTTGTCAAACAGTTGTGATTTTTGTTACCCAATACACGACTCAAATATTTTCTTTTTCTTCTTGAGATTGTAATATAATTATATTTCTTCCTTCTCTTTCTTCCTTTTAAACCCATCCATATATCCCTCCTAACCCTCCTTCAAATCAATGACTTCTTTTTTCATAATCTGTTATTGAATTAATTTAAGTAGGAAATATATATGAATGAGAAGATATATGAATGAATACATCAATGAAATATATATACATATGAATGAATATATACATGCTTTTTTTTCCTAAATGCAATCTGATAAATCCATAAAATATTTCTTTTCAGTGCTGAGTATTTGGCCCTATACAAACAACTGGTGTGCTATACCTTGGGAAAGCAAACCAATCCTAAATACTGAAAGAGAAATTTTACATAGCAATCCACTTATTGATTTACCATGAAATAAATAAATATATAAATAAATACATTTAATTTTAATTTTAGAAGTTCGGGAAGGCACTATATTAATATAAAGTTAATTATGACTATTTTTTAAAATTATGGACTGATATTTAATATAACAATAAAGAATATATATTCACAAAAGTAATGAATGAAAGGGAAATATTTGTAATTAACATAATATGGTAAAATGAAAACACAGTAAATGTTTTATGCAAATGTTTTGCTTATTCTGCGGACAGGTCTTCTCACAGTGAAGCTTCCTTTGTCTTCAGCTGTCTGCGCGGGCTCCCCACGCTCTCAGCCTCAGTAGACCATTCAGGGCCCTGACGCTCATCTGGACTCCTGCCCATACCTTTAATAGGAACTGAATTAAAAGAGTTCCAGTTCTCATCCCTAGTTCTACCTTATCTATTTATAAAGTGTACCTTAAGCCTGGCAGTGGCGGCGCATGCCTTTAATCCCAGCGCTCAGGAGGCAGAGGCAGGTGGATTGCTGAGTTAGAGGCCAGCCTTGTCTACAGAGTGAGTTCCAGGACAGCTAGGGTTACACAGAGAAACCCTGTCTCGAAAAACAAAAACAAAAACAAAAACAAAACAAAACAAAAAAAGACTACTTCATTTATTTAATTTTATTCTATAGTGTTCTCCCTCCTCTATCCTTTTTTTCCTTTTCCTTAGTCTACCATGGCAGAACAATCTCAGCTCATCACATATTTTGGACTTAACTTTTCTAACTCTGTTCAGTTTATGCAGGATCAGTATTTTCTCTTGAACAAGTAACTTCAGTGACTTTTTTGCCACAAGCTCTACATTTTCCTTTATAGAATGGATGCAATTAACTTAGTTGAACTTATTTCTAACCATTTGTCAGTGAAATTTGTCACATCTAATGATTTGAAGTGAATTAAAATGAGTTAGCACAGTATCTTTCAACATCTACATATTTCTTTAATATTATGCCTGGTTCAAGATGTCTGACTGCTACTAATTGATTGACCAAATCTTAGAATAGTTCCTTGGGTGTCAGGCCAAATTTACTTTTTGTAAATGTAACTTTTATTTGCCTGATGCAATTGTCATCTTGGAGGCTTATTGCAGAATAAGCTCATCCTTTCTAGTTCTTTCTGAATTCTGGCTGGATGGTTCAAGTCACCTGTTCTGGCTCAAACTCCTCTCCAAGCTGACTGATTCAAACTCGAAGCTCTCTGCTTCTGACTGCATTGCTCTGGTAGGCCTCAGTTTAACTCTAACAATCAGTTCTAATCATCTGGCTCCTTCATATTCTCTGGTGTGTTTTGTCTTTACCAGCAACCTGTCTTTATAAAACTGTCCTGGTAAAATTGCCTGTTGTGAACTGCATGGAATGGCATTAACTCACAGACAAATTCAACTCCATTACACTGACTGAATGGAACTCAACTCTACTCAGCACTGAACTCAATAGAACTGCACTGCATTGCCTGAACTCAACTGAACTGTACTCACTGAACTTCCCTCCAATCCTGACTCACTTTGTGCTGCTCTTTTCTTTTTAAAAAATTTCTTGCTCTTATCTCTTTCTCTCGACTCTCACACCTCTTATCTCTTTCCACCCCATTCCCTTCCCCCCACTCTCCACATGGTCATGGCCAGCCTCCACTACTCTACTTCTCTACTCTCTCCCTCTCTCTGCCTTTCTCTGCCTCTACTACCCTCTTAACTCCCCTCCCCATGCCCTAAATAAACTCTATTCTATACTAAAAAAAAAAAAAATTCTCACAAAGTTAATTTTTTAAATTAATTATTTTATTTATTTACATCCCAAATGTCACCCACTTTCTGGTACCCCTTCCCAGAGTTCTTTACCCTATCTCCCTCTCCTTTGCCTCTGAGAGGATGTCCCCATCTGGGGGGTAATCCCCTTCTCTGGGGCATCATGTCTTTATAGGATTAGGCACATCCTTTCCCACTGGGGCCAGATAAAGCAGTCAGATCTTTGTTACATGTGTGCCAGAAGCCTTGGACCAGCTGGTGTATGCTCTTTAGTTGGCGGCTTAGTCTCTGGAAACTCCCAGGTTCCAGGTCTCCCTATGGGATTGTCATCCCCTTCAGGTCCTTCGATCCTTCCCCTAACTCTTCCATAGGGGTTCCCAACCTCAGACTTCAGTCCAGTGATTGGCTGTGCATATCTGGATTTGTCTCAGTTAGCTGTTGCTAGAGCCTCTTAGAGAACAGCAGTGCTAGACTCCTGTCTGCAAGAACAACCAAGCATCAGTCATAGTGTCTGGATTTGGTACCTGCCCATGGGGTGGATCATGGGGTGGATCTCAAGTTGGGCTGGTCACTGGAAGGCCTTTCCTTCAGTCTCTGCTCTATTATTGTCCCAGCATTTCTTTTAGACAGAAACAATTATGGGTCCAAAAACTTATAGGTAGGTAGATAGCCCATCCCTCCACTGTCTACTGGAGGTGATCTCTTCAGGTTCCATCTCCTTGATTTTGGGCTAAGATCATCCCAATTGAATGCTGGGAGCCTCTCTCATTCCAGGTCTCTGGGATTTTCTAGAGTCCTCACCACCACCACAGCTGCATATTTCCATGTATTCTTCTGGCCCTCTGGGCTTCTTTCCCACATATCTGATCCTCCCCCCTTTCTCTGCCCACTCCCCTCTTCCACACACATCCCTCCCTCCCTCTGCCTCCCTTACTTATTTTCTTACTCCTTCTAAGTGGGGTTGAAACATCCTCATTTGTGCCTTCCTTTTTGTTAAACTTCATACGGTCTCTGAGTTGTATCATGAGTATTTTGTACTTTTTGCCATATACCCAAAAGATGCTCTAGCACACCACAAGGACCCATGCTCCACTATCTTCACAGCAGCTTGTAGCAGCCAGAAGCTGGAAACAATTCATAAGTTCCTCAACTGAAGAATGGGTACAGAAAATGTGGTTCATTTACACAATAGATTATTATTCACCTATTAAAAACAAGGACATCGTGAATATTGCAGGGAAATGGGTGGAACCAGAAAATATCATCCTGAATGAGGTAACCCAGACTCAAAGGGCATGCATGCTATGTACTCATTGATAAGTGAATATTAGACATAACATACAGAATACCCAGGATACAACTCATAGGCTGTATCTGTTGCTCTTAAATAGCCTCAATTTCCTGTCTGCTCTCCTATGAGTCTGGTATAGCTTGATTCATCAATTTTTCTGACCCTCAATTAGTCACTTGCAAACATGGCTCCTTTTTTCTCCAAATTAACATTACCTACGTTGTTTGGGATTAATAGTGTGTACCAGTGGCTTGTCTGTATTCCATCAAGAGAGATTATTCTAGCCAGATCACATGGACTTAGAACATCTTTGGATGTGATCCCTTGCCAGAGAAAACTGTGTTGCCGTATTAAAATTCCTCTACAACTCTCCTTACTGACAAGTAGTTTTGTCAAAACAGTAATTATATTTGTAAATTTCACCTTCTTCATTCTCATTGCAAATAGCAGAATTCTATTTCTTGCTTTAAGTTTGTGTGTTTTAATCATCTCTGCAAGACTCTGTAAGCTATTTGATAATAAAGAAAACAATTTCACAATGTAATACCTAACACATAAACCAATTTTGAAACATGTCAAATGAAATTCTTTAAAACAGAATATAAGTAATCTAGAAATATTAGTGAAAAATATATCATGCAGGCTGAGGATATAGATCAGTGAAAAGATGATTGCCTAGCATGTTTGAGGCTCTGAGTTAAATATTCATAAGAAATTTAAATGACCACAAATAATATCTGAGGTAGATATGGGTAAAGTAAAATGTTAAGATAAAAATGACAAATACATGAGACAAAAATATCACAATGACTTTTACCTTAAAACTAAGACCATATAATCAATTAAATATAAGATATTACAAAATATGCCTAAACAAAACTTAAATGACCAGAGAAATTCTGTGTGAATATTGGCAGTAGGAACTAAAAAAACAGAATATGTAGACCCTTTACCCTTTCTCAGCTTCAAACACTAATGTTTAATCCCAGCACTTGGAAAGCAGAGGCAGGTGGATTTCTGAGTTCCAGGCCAGCCTGGTCTACAGAGTGAGTTCTAGGACAGCCTAGGCTACACAGAGAAACCCTGTCTCGAAAAACAAAAACAAAAACAAAAACAAAAAAGAATACCAAGTCATGAATTTGGTAGAATAAACAGGACTGTAAAGGACCACCAATACTAACAGTTGTGTGATAATATTTAATTATTGAAGAAATGACATTTATAATATATAGTTCTTAAAGATTATTATAAATTAAACTCCCATCTTTCTTATTTTGGGGGGAGGCTTTAAAGAAGTATAAATGAAAAAAGAAACAAAGAAAAACTCAGTTGATTTATAAGTTCTAACCCCAGCACTCAGAAGACTGAAGCATGAGGATTGAGAGTTTGAGATTATCCTGGAGATACAATGGGAACAAGTCTTTAAAAAAATATATGTATATGCAAAAGGAAAGATCTGATTATCATATGTGAACACTGAGCATGACAGAAAACTCATAACAAAATAGCATTATGATATCTCAAAAATAAAGAATATATTTTTAATTAAGAAAGTGTAATTAAAATACTTTACATGAAGAAAGGCCCACAGGAAATTTAATTTATTATCAGTTACTTTTAAAAATATTAAAGGATTATATTTAGTATTAAAATGGTACTTTTAATATTACTACATTTTTCTGTACAATAATATATTTTGTAAATTATAAAATCTAGTTTTAGTATAAAGATTTGTTTACAACTAAATTTATAAAAAGACTGTATTAATTGGTTGGACCAATGAAAATGATGATCTTGCTTATAATTTCTGCCCCATGTAATAATTATTAGATTGAATTTACCTTTGTTATTTAAATAAGGAAACAGGTTTCATGACATAAACACATAATAACTTTTACATTCTAGCCCCTTTCACTTCAAGAAACTCTAAGACATTTAACATATGCCAGAATATTTATGATTACTCTGAACTTTTAATAAATGTATTTAGCTTTAGGAACTTTATTGATCAAACTTTATCTTCAAGGAATATAATTATTTGACTCTTCACATGAGTACAAAAATAATGAAAAGAAATTAGAGTAAAAACTCAAGGGAGTGTGGTGGTGTGTGGTGCATGCTTTTAATCCAACTTTTCAAGAGGTGGAGCCTTGCTGATCTCTGAAAGTTCTAGGCAAGCCTGGTTTATAAATAGAGTTCCAAGATATCCAGGGATATTACACAGAAAAAAACCTGTCTCCAGAAAAAAGAAAAGTTTTGTGTGTATGTGCATATGTGTGTGTGTGTGTGTGTGTGTGTGTGTGTGAGAGAGAGAGAGAGAGAGAGAGAGGATACAGCTTATATTGCATGAGGAAAGTGAGAGCTATTAACTACTTCTTACCTTACTCATAGTCTGTGGAACAACATTATCATTTGAGAAAAGCTCTGATCAGAGGGAGGAAAATAGCAATGCTGAATGTGATTGCTTAAAACTCAAGAAAACAGAAGAAGTGAAGCCAAGAGCTGATGTCTCCTCTGTTTCACCAGAGCATAGCCTTAGTGAAGAAAGACAGAAAACTTCCATCCTAGGTCTCAGTGTATGAGACACATCAGAACTTGTCTTTCTTTCTTAACTTGGCAGTTCAGATTTTCAGCATATAATTTCTTCATTCTGAGAACTCAGATTGGCAAATTCTTCACAAATATAATATTTGAGTTTATACATGACCAATGCTATCTGTATCTCCAAGTGTTTCTAATTTGGATGTTGAGGAATTTTCTTATTTCAAACAAACAGCTTGGCATTCTGCATGCACTTAATTCTTGAAATAGCCATGCATGTTATCTACTTTACTACAAATAGAAAAAAAAGTTGATATGCAATAACTGACTAGTCCTATATTGTTTACCTAGAAAATTTTATGTTAATAAGACAATGTCTTACAGTGAATTCTTTTCCGTTTTCCTTCTCATTCTAATGTGAAATGAATTTTCATCAAAGTGCTGCTTCCACTGTGTAAATCACCACTGTGGCAGTCCAAGGTTAGCTTTACTAGTCTTCTTATTGAACTGAGGTGCACACATTTCCTTGATATCATGCTGATACCAACTTTCTATTAATGCATTTTACTTGAAGCTCAAAGTACTCCTGAATATATTAACACACTGAATCTTCCTATCAAGCATGGCTAAATAGAAACTTTGATGTATATAAAATTTGTATCCCGTTTAAATGCTCTATGGGATTTCTAGTCATCTAGTATCTGAAGATTCTTCTTGTGAGTTAAACCTAGTTAGTGTTTATGTATTTGCTTATCAACAAAGAGGAAACATATGGGGATCATATTACACTATCTTCCATATTCAGGCAGGAATGTTTTTACCTTGGAAAAGATTATCTGCTATTTTCTTTCACAGAGTATTGAACTATTCATGCTTCTGAGCCAAAATATCTAAATGAGATCCCTAGCTCAAGTTTACTATGTTAATTCATCTTTTGTCACAAAACAATGCAGAGTTTTCTTTGTGGTTCCTATTTTTACAGCTTTGCATTTATATGATATGTTTTTAACAATATAATTTTTCTAAAATATGGCTTAAAAGATCATATCAAATAATTCACTCCAATGATACATCATTGCCTACTAGAAAAAAAATTCCACTTGAAAAGCTTTCTTTATAATTCGAACTGTAAAAATGTAAAAAGAACAAATATGAAATACTTTATAATGCACTGACCATGAACAGTACCTTGAAAAAGGTAAGTCAATTATGAATTACTTATCCTGCATGACTCTCATAAATTACACTTTAATATTCATAAGTTTCTTTAAGCTATCTTATCAGATTGTCTAATTTTTTTCAAAGTCAAATCTGTAAATTATAAAATCAATATAATGTGCATTTCTTTACAGTTGATGAAACACTATAATGAATTTGAAAATTAATCTCTTTATATGTGTACAATAAAATTATGCACTACTAATTATATTAGCACATGGGTCACTAAGAAAATAAAATGTGCCTTATTGAATTTTTAAGTTAACCATTAGCTCTAAAATTTTGCTGAAGAAAATATTTAATCAGAAAGTCTATATTTAGGCCACCAGGAGTCCATAGTCAACGAGCACCAGGAGAAAGATACCCTCCCAGGAGTGTGGAAAAGCCGTGAGTGGGGTTAAGGGGAGCAACACCGCTCACCAAAACTTGCCCAGAACTGGCAGGATACAGGGTCTGAGAACTCAGGGGCAGGAAACCCCTGAACCTTCCGGTTTCCATCTGTGGGTGGAGACCTCTGCCTTGGCCACCAGGAGTCCATAGCCAATGGGCGCCAGGAGAAAGCTACCCTCCCAGGAGCATGGAAAAGTAGTGAGTGGGGTTAAGGGGAGCAATATTGCTCACCGAGACCCGCCCGGAACTGGCAGGATACATGACCTGAGAACTCGGGGGCAGGAAACCTCTGAACCTTCTGGTTTCCATCTGTGGATGGAGACCTCTGCCTGGGCCACCAGGGGTCTGTGCCTGGGGATCTCAGCCTGGGCCACAGGGCTCCAGGAGAGAGCAGGTATCTCAGGAATGCTGACACACCTTTGAGCACAGGCAAAACCACCACTTCTGTTCAAACTCACTGGATCAAGAGGGACCCTTGCAGAGCCATCAGGACATAGGAACCAAGGGACAGCTGGGGACAAGATCCTTCTGTCTAAACCCCAGAGCTGACCCTGTGCCACAGCTCTCCAAACCCAAACACCTCTCAGAGAGAGCTGGTCTTCAAGGAGTATTGACACAGAGGCCTGCAGGAGGGGCAAGTCACAACCAGACAGAGTAAGATCAGCTAACATCAGAGTTAACAAGATGGCGAAAGGCAAGGGTAAGAACATAAGGAACAGGAACCAAGGGTACTTGGCATCATCAGAACCCAGCTCTCCCACCACAGCAAGCCCTGGATACCCCAACACACCAGAAAAGCATGACTCAGATTTAAAATCATTTCTCATGATGATGATAGAAGACTTTAAGAAAGAAATGAATAATACCCTTAAAGAAATACAAGAGAGCAGAGATAAATAACTAGAAGCCTTTCAAGAGGAAACACAAAAATCCCTTAAAGAATTACATGAAAACACAATCAAACAGGCAGAATTACAAGAAAACACAATCAAATAGACAAAGGAAATGCACAAAACTATTCAGGAGCTAAAAATAGAAATAGAAACAATAAAGAAATCACAAAGGGAAACAACCCTGGAGTTAGAAAACCTAGGAAAGAGATCAAGAGTCATTGATGTAAGCATCACTAACAGAATACAAGAGATAGAAGAGAGAATCTCAGGAGCAGAAGATACCATAGATAACATCAACACAACAGTAAAGAAAATGCAAAATGCAAAAAGCTTCTAACCCAAAACATCCCTTGAAATCCAGGACACAATGAGAAGACAGAACCTAAGGATAATAGGTAAAGAAGAGAGTGAAGATTCCCAACTTAAGGGACCAGTAAATATCTTCATCAAAATTATAGAAACCTAAAGAAAGAAATGAACATGAATATACAAGAAGCTTACAGAACTCCAAACAGATTGGACCAGAAAAGAAATTCGTCCTGTCACATTATAGGGAAAACACCAAATACACAAAACAAGGAAAGAATATTAAAAGCACTGAGGGAAAAGGGTCAAGTAACATATAAAGGCAGGCCTATCAGAATTACACCTGACTTCTCACCAGAGACTATGAGAGCTAGAAGATCCTGGGCAGATCTCATACAGACCCTAAGAGAACACAACTGCCAACCCAGGCTGCTATACCCAGCAAAACTCTCAATTAACATAGATGATGAAACC
>JAPYYD010004396.1:0-13150 GCA_028551405.1 Uromys caudimaculatus | reverse complement strand
TCCTTACAGGTGCTATTCAATTTTTAATCATTCCCTCTTCATACTGTGGATATTTTACTTATATTAATGATCTGTAGTTTAGTAAAATTCTTGTTTGATTAGAAACCACTGTTATAGAATGCTTAAGATATTTCCATTTTCAATGTATTTGTAATGCAGAATCATAATCTGATATGAAATTTCCCCATCTCATTTTAACTCTAGAATAAAATTATAGAATTTGGGTTACTAATATGAAGACTATAAAGGTATCTATGATCTTGGAATTATATATTGATACATTTCCTAAAATGACTATTTGGATGAACACATACTTCATAGTCAGAATAATAAAGTGTGATTTTGCAAGGATATTTTATTATTGATTAAATCATTACATCACTTTGCATACACAGGCACTGGGTAAGTATGCTGACAATGATATTTACTTGTTCTTTTGTATTGACAGTTTTCAGAATGTTATTATGAACAATTATGCCCATAACCTCTTGAGAACCAAGGATATTATTATTTAGAATTTTTAAAAAAATTATAGCTTTTATTTCGGGTCATTATAACTGAATCATTTCTCCCCCTCTTTCTTCCCTCCTAAACCTCCCATATAACTTTTTCTGATCTCTTTCATATTGATGGTTTTTTCCCCCACTATTGCTGTTTTTCCGCTAATAGAAAATAAGGACATTTTAAGTTTTCTTTTCAGTATTTTATTTTTACTAATTTTGGAAAACCATGAATTTGATAACATTCCAGCACATCCCACTGAGCTTTATCTGATAGTGTCATCATATACCACTATGATGTATTTGTCATCATTATGAAATAAATATATTTCTCATAACTAAATATCAAAATTTGTATTGAGCCAAATTTCCGCTATTATGTGCATTATTTATGTTTCCTATTTAATTAATTGTTCAATTTCACATTATTTTCAGCAATTTATGTGATAGTTATGTATATATACTTATAAGTACTTATACACAGGGTATTATAATATTTACATCACTGTCTCCTACTTCTAAATTCTGCTCATTCCCCTTGTTTTCTGAACTATTCCCCTACTACTGTACCCCCTCTTTAATTCCCTATTTTCTTTTCTTTTTTCTTTCCTTCCCTCTTCCTCTTCCCCCTCCAACCCCTCTGTGTTTATCCACATGTTCTTGTGTGAATATGCTTATATGTGTAGTTATACCTACACATGGGTATGCCTATATGTGGAGGCCTTGGGTGGATGTCATGTGCTTTCTTTACTTGCTGTCTACTTTATTATGTGTTTGAACCAGGATTTCTTACTTCACTCGAGCTTGCCTGAAGCTTCAGGTGTGGTTGGTAAGCAAGCTCCAAGGATCAGTTTGCCACCATCTGACAATCATGGGGAAAAGAGATGTGGTCCACAATGCCTGGGTTGTAAATCTGGACTCTGAGGTGCTCATGTGTGTACAGCGAGCACTGTGCTGTGTACCCATGACCGTTGGCCAGTGCTTCTCAAGCGTCCTAATCCTGTGACACTTTAAGAGAGTTCCTCATATTATGGTAATCACCAACCATAAAAATTATTGTTGCTGCTACTTCATAACTGTAATTTTGCTACGGTTATGATTTTTACTGTAAATATCTTTGTTTTCCAACAGTTTTAGGTGATGCTATGAAAGGTCATTAGGCCAATAAATGGGTCACGACCTATAGTTTGAGAACCTGCTATAGGCCATATCTAATTAATACTTACATTAAAATTAAACTGTTCTTAGAAAAGGGTAGTGATTATTGAAAGATACTATCTACAATATTCCAGAATAATATCAGGATTTGATTTTCTTTTAGCCTCCTACACAATATGTTTTTCTTTTGCAAAATAAGGCTATGTTAAACAGTAATAGATGTGAGAGGTCTGTGGGCTATAGTACTGAACCTGATAATTATTAAGGGCATTAAAATGCATTTGTATTTAAATAAAATGATATTTCTTACTGTAATTATGACAAAATATTTTACATTTGTTAATGAGTAAGAAGAAAAGCACTCATCAAGCTTTCCCATACAAAAACAAGAATTAATACTTATATGTGTTTTCTATGCATCTGGATGTAGCAGCTCTGTCTCCAAATTTACTATCTGCTTCTACTGGAGCTCCTGACTCCATGAGTATCTACATATGATTCTCACATGAGAACTAGTGTCTATTCTTAAACCCATTAGCAGAACTGAAACCTGAGTCTTATCAAATTCGAAGGACTTGAAGTAATATGATACATAATAGATATTTTAGATTGAGCTGGGATTAGATTCTTCCAGAACATAATGTGTTCATTTCTATAAATGTATATTTGTTGCACATTCATTGTAATATTAACATGTATCATGCTTTGTGACCTTTTTATTTGTCATAAGTTTTCTTTTCTTTCTTTTTTTTTTTTCTTTTTCTTTTTTTATTGTGTTCTTTCATCTGATGCTAAGCTGGCCAGTGTTAATTATATCATATTTTTACATTTTTATAATGGTTATTTTCTGATCCACTAATGCTATAGGGTGTTTTTTCATCCTGTTCTCTCAGGTAAAACTTGCAAATGGATAAAGAGCTTTGGTTACAGGCAGTGGTGAGAACTGGAGCTGAGAACACATGGAAATTTAAATGGACCCTATTGTTCTATAATAATGCAATAATGTGTTAGCTGACTGTTATTTCTTAAGATCAACTTGTCTTTCTCAATGTGTATGTATATATACATATATATATGTATACATGCACATTCAGTGTATATGTATACATTTATATTTTTTATTCAACCATTTTAACAAATACATATATAAACATTTATATTTATGTATATATATTTAAATAAAACTACATGTAAAATATATGTAAATATATTATATATATAAATAAAAATATATAGGCACAAAAATGGTTTCACTAATGTATCTCAGTTCTCTACACAAGAGAGGACTCAGACACAGTTGAAGCCTGTGGAAAATGAATTCAAGAGCTGAAATATTTCTCTGGTTTTCTTTTGGAAAAACTATGTGACACTAAGGGCACTAATTTTAAAGAGATGAATTATACGTAGAATTGGTAAGAACATTTTATTTTGAGTTGTGGTTTCAACTTTTCACATTTGAGGTATTTTATAAACCTTTCAGTTAAGCAGGTAGGCTATTTATAAACACCATTGCTATACGAAAGTCTTATAAGGTTCAAATAATACATATTGAATAATTTTGTTTGCATTAACAAGACAAACATTGAATAAATAATTAATAATTATAATGGTTTCAAGATTAAAACATTGAGCCTACAGTTTCTGTTCTTTACTTATGTGACTGTTGTCAATTTGTATATGAGGCAGATTGGAATAATGATGTTTAATTCTCTGATGTTGGTTCTGTTATCTTGGTCAAGATGTGTCTATCACATATCAACAAAGTAATAAGATACTTAAAATTTTGTATCTGGAAGTTGACTGTAGACACACTATAGCTACTCTAAAACATTTGTCTGAAAAGATGAATTACCTTTCTTCTAGGATCATCCTAAAGGAGGGATCTTGTACTTTAGAATCAGAAAGTCTGTGTTAAATACCAGGGTAAGCACCTTTGATAGTTTGATTATGACACCTCTTAGCAAAATATTCACCAAGAAAATAACTATATAACAATAATAATAATAATAATAATAATAATAATAATAATAATAATAAACAACCCACTGCTCCTTGTAACTTAAGTTCCTAGCAGTTGCTGAACGTGTATTAACTCTTACCATGACAACAGGTAGTATTAATATATCATCTTCTGTTCACAGTTTAAAGTGATGTATTAAAGGAAAATCTTGACACTTTTAGCAAGTGCATTATAAATAGAAACAAACATTTCCTGTAGGTCTTTAAACCTTTTAAGAATAAATTAACTCATTTGACATTCCAATTATCTTTAGATGTTCAAGATAATTTGAAATATTATGAAGATTTTCAATTGTTTCTACAATATATTTTGCCATTCTTCTGGTAGGAGAGTGTCCTGATCAGACATGGAATTATCCATCTCTGTTTCCTTCCAAGAAGAATGGAGTCATGATTAATACATAATGTTTTCTCTATATGTGTAACATGTAAATGGTTTCACAATGCTTTTAATTATTCTACTTCAGGAAATCACTAGGACAAAACATGCATTTGTATTTTACAGATTAAAATATCCAGTACTTCAATTTTGCATGATTTTCAAAAACTGCCTTTAGGAAATGACTTTTTTCTTTTATTAAAACCAAATTTGTACATATACACCTTATCTATATTACTACTGCACTTATCTCTCTTACCAATTCCAACTTGCATTGTAATCCTATGTAACTCTAGTCTCTTCTTTAATTACTGCTATATTTATATTAATGTCCATTATATATCTGTCTACCTATCCATCTCTCTATATAAATGTGTGTGTGTATATGTATATATATGTATATATATATATATATTCTTTTCAATTCACTTAGTGCTGGGCAAAGCACTGATTATTTTTTCTCTTCTCACTCAAGAAAATATTGTTTACTACTACCTCAACTTGATAATAAAATAAACTTATTTGAAACATTATTTCCTAATAATTACAGGTTCACATAAACATAGTTTTACTTCACATTCTTGAAATTATGCAAAACCAGAGTTTTGTAACAGAATTCATATTCCTTGGACTTTCACAGAACCCTAAAGTCCAGAAAATATTTTTTATTGTATTTTTATTTGTCTATATTGCAACTGTTGTGGCAACATGATAATTGTGGTGTCCATTGTCTGTAGTCCAGCACTGACAGACTGCCCCATGTACTTCTTTTTGGCATTCTTATCCCTATTGGATGCATGCTTCTCTTCTATCATCACACCAAAGATGGTTGTGGACTCCCTGTAAGAGAAGAAAACTATCTCCTTTGAAGGATGCATGATGCAGATCTTTGCTGAACACTTCCTTGCAGCAGTAGAAGTGATTGTCTTGACAGCCATGGCCTATGACCGCTATGTAGCAATTTGCAAGCCCTTGCACTACTCTTCCATCATGAACTGGAGGCTCTGTGGCACTCTGGTGGGGATAGCATGGGCAGGGGGATTCTTGCATTCTATCATACAAATTATCTTCATTTTACAATTGCCCCTCTGTGGACCCAATGCCATTGATCATTTCATGTGTGACTTGTTCCCATTACTGGAACTTGCCTGCACTGATAAACATATGTTTGGCCTTTAGTGGTTGCCAACAGTGGGTCTATCTGCATCATAATCTTCTCTATTTTGCTTGTCTCCTATGGTGTTATCCAGTTCTCTCTGAAAGCCCACAGTTCTGAAGGGCGACGTAAAGCTCTCTCCACCTGTGGATCCCACATTGCAGTTGTGGTTTCATTCTTTGTCCCATGCATATTTATATATGCAAGGCCTCCATCTGCTTTCTTCTTTGATAAAATTGTGGCAATATTTTACACCACCCTAACTCCCTTGCTCAATCCTGTGATTTACACTTTTAGAAATAGGACATAAAAAATGCCATGAAGAAAGTGTGGAAGAGATTCTGATGGAAAGTGAGAAATAGAAAGGTAACAGTAAAGAAGCCAAAATGATTTTTGATAAAAGCATTCTGGGATTTCATTTGTATAGTATAAGTCCTGTCTGTCACTAGCAAAACACCTTCAAAGAGTCACAAATGATATGTTCATGTTATTTCAAGTATCAGTTCTTAGCTGGCTACTCATTTTCAAGTGTATATTAAAAAGCTTTGAAATTTGTGCTTGCTTATACTGTAGTAATTTAAGAAAAAAAGGAAAGAAAATGTTTGTATCTGGTTATTTGTCATTTACTCCACATTGTGCAATATGTCAAAATATTTTACAGATTTCACTAACTCTTGGAAATAACCAGGATTCAGGACAGGTGGACAGTGCTTCGCTCACTGAACCTCAACTGTAGGTGTTTTTGGTGCCATATGATACCAGCATTTAGTGTGGGCTTATTGGCAGCAGCTACATAGTGTGAGTATCATATTGAAATTGTCGAGAGATATAATTTGATTAAGTCAGGTGTGCATATCCTTCTAGTGACAGCTGAAGTGCTCTTTCATACTGACTTATATGGAAATAGATTGGGGCAGATTCCATAAAAAGTCAGGGGTGAGTACTTCTTATTCAAGTGTTACAGAGAGAACACTTGAGCAAACTCTACACTAGAAACATGGAAATGGAGTGACCTGATTTCCCCTATTACCATAATAATAAGTTATCCAGAGCACCAAACCCCAAAAGGTCAATTTATAAAGTTGGGGGCATTTTACATTTCTTGACAGATTTAGTTTTCTTATCTTTGACTCTGGAAATGAAAATATTTATAATGGAATAGTCATCAGTAAAATGACCTTTCAATTCAGCCATGTATAACATATCAACTATCAATGATAGTTGATCTATGTGTTTTCTGAAATAAATGTATATTCAGGAAAATGAATTTCGTTGTTATATCAACACCAATGAAGTGTCAATTTATCATGTAATGTGGGAACAACACTGAAAAATTCATTCCATTCTTTCCTTAATCTTTCATGCCAGTTCAAAGTAAAATAGTGCATTTTGTTTTATTCTTCCTCAAAATGAATGTGGCATGAAATTTTTTCAATATATGGAAAGAAGTTCAAGATATATTGCAATTAGCGTCCACGCAATCACCTGAAACATGCTTATATAATATAATAACAGGGTATCTCATGGGGCTCCCCTCTCCATTTACATGCTCCATCATCTCTCCTCCTCATAACAGGGTTGGATGCTGGATAACTTTTCTCTTCAAGGATGATTTTTGTTCTGGATCAGTTCATTGATGACTAAAATCTAATTATAGTTCAATTGTTTTATGATTCTTTGGATGCACATTTGAAAGATATAAGAATAGGACTTCATAATACTTTCATTGGAATTAACAAATGCTGAGGGAAATTTGCTCAATACTTTTCCATTGTTACTAGTTTAGTTAATGGTTTCACAAAATTGTTTCTATAACAGCTACTAGTTTAGGTTTCATTTTTGTACTGGTTGGTTTTGTGTCAACTTGACACAAGCTGAAGGTATCACAGAGAAAGGAGTTTCAGTTGAGAAAATCCTCCATGATATCCAGCGGTAAGGCATTTCCTCAATTAGTGATCAAGGGGGGAGGGCCCCTTGTGAGTGGTACCATCTGTGGGTTGGTAGTCTTGGGTTCTATAAGAAGGCAGGCTGAGCCAGCCAGGAGAAGCAGCAAGCCAGTAAGCAGCATTCCTCCATGGCCTCTGCATAAGCTCCTGCTCCTTGACCTGCTTGAGTTCTAGTCCTGACTTCCTTGTGTGATGAACAGCAGCATGGAAGTGTAAGCTCAATAAACCCTTTCCTCCTCAACTTGCATCTTGGTCATGATGTTTGTGTAGGAATAGAAATTCTAACTTAGACAAATTGGTACCAGCATTGTGGGGTATTCCTGTGACAACCTGACCATGATTTAGGGAGGACTGTGGAAGGACTTTAGAAATTTGGGCTGCTCTGTGGGATGTTATGTAGAAACTTGGAAGATAATGTTGAGAACAGTGCAGAAGATGGAGGCCTGGCTTGTATAATTTCAGAGGGAAGATTAAAGACTCTTATCAGGGCCATTTGCTAGTTTGATTTAAGATTCTGTGGTTTTGGTTAGTTGGGGCTGAAGAAATCAGCTGTGATTAACAAGATACCAGAACACTAAAACAAAACCATTGCATTGCTGGGACTATTGATGCTGGTTAGCTGGAGCTAAGATATCAGTGGTGATTAAGAAGAGACCAGTATCATTGGGGTGAAGTCTTCTGAGAAGGGTTTTCTGAGAGCACAGAGGCTGTGTTCCAGAGATAGCCAGGGTTGTACCTCGTGCCATGGCTGGACTTGGCAATGTGTAAGAGTCACCCAGGTAGTACTGGTTTTGAAGGCATGAAGGATTCATGAAGAACAGCTGAGGCTCAGCACTGAGAGGCTGTGAAAGGCCATTGGTGAAAGTGCAGCCTCAGTTGCAATTGACAGCCCAGGATTGAAGGGGTCATGCAAAGGAGTTGAGGCTCAGTACTGTGAGAGGCCCTGGAAGCCTCAGTAGCAACTGATGGCCCAAGAGTGAAGGGGTCATGCAAAGTAAGTGAGGCTTTGTACCATGGTAAAGCCTAGTTACAGCAGAAGACAGCAGTGTTTTAGAGATACAAGTACCATGAGATGACCCCAAGAACAGCAGCAGCAGTGGAGTACAGGTATCTGGAACCTAGAAGAAAAGGTGTGTGCTACAAAGGGCAGAACTGGAGAAGTGACTCAGGCCCTTGGAGGAATCCGGAAGATCGTGAGTGGATTCCAGACATGGATGGTTGTAGCTTGATTTTGTTTTTGATTGTGACTGTGCCTTGATATATTTTCCCTCCTGAAGGAAGAAGGTATTTTAGTGGAGCCCACATTTAAGAGACTACTAATGGTAAAAAGACTTTGAATTCTAAGAAATTGGATATTTTTAAAGGGATTGAAATTTTGATATGTAAGAATTTGCAAAGACTGTGGGACTTTTAAAGTTATTTAGCTCTGGGGGATGAATAAGAAAGTAAGGTTTGAGGCTTAATAGTGATGTATTTGTGTGTCAAGTTGACAAGGGGTCAATTGTACTGGCTGGGTAGTAGGTTTTTTTTTTGTTTTGTTTTTTTAAAAACAAAGCAAAACAACAACAACAACAAAAACTTTATTCATTTGAGAAAATGCTTCCATAATATTGGACTATAGACATATCTGTAAAGCATTATCTTAATTAGAGTTTGATAAGGGAGGGCCTAGCCCACTGCAGTTCATATCCTCTCTGAGCTGGTAATCCTAGGTTCTATAAAATAGCAGGCTTCCATGCCCTCTACATAAACTTCTGACTCCAGGTTCTTTTCCCATTTGAGTTCTTGTCTCGAATTTCTTTAACGATGAACATGGATATAGAATTATAAGATTTATTTAAATCCTTTCCTTTATAACCAGCTTTTTGGTCATGATGTTTCATCACAGCAATAGAAAACCTAACTAAGACACTTATGAATATATAATTCTATGTCACATGAAGGTCATATGACTCATGAATCTTTGTCTTATAATGTGCATGTGTTTCCCTTGCATCTCTCCCCACTACAACTCCTGATGACATTTACTACAATACAGTACCCAGATGCCAAAATGTTGAGGCCATCCGATATCAACTCAAAATCAAGTACACAGATATTATGTATTTCATTGCAGAAACTTGGTTGTCATTTGCTTAATGGCTAATATCCATTTATAAACAAATACAGACAATATTTATCTGAATCTGGTTTACCTCACTTGTTGCGCTCTCTCCCTTTGGGGAAAGCGCAGTGAGGGTGGAGTCTCAGGGTCCGAGGACCGCCAGGGGTTGGGTCCGCAGAGTACGCCCTAGGCTTCAAGGATCACCGCCGCAGCCCTCTTCGTTGCATATTCGCATATGTCTCCAGGCCTGACGCTGCCGGGAGTGAGACTCCGGGATCGAGCACCCCTGGTGCTGATGGATCCACCGACTTGGTGCCCAAGCCGCTGCAGAGAGTGCTGCGGGTCTCCGCCAGCGGCTTGACCTAGGTGTAGGGAGGGAGCGGACAGAGATCAGCCCTGGGCATCCACCGGCTCTGTTGTGCTCATAGCACTCACCGCCCTGCGCCCCAAGAGTCACAGCTCCCCTAGACAAAGTTCTTGGATGCCAAAGTAGTTTCTATCTTTATTTGTTCTAGATGAGGGGCAGGGCTCCCAGGGCAGGCAGGTGGAGAAGGAGGAGAGAGAGAGAGAGCTACCTGGGTCAAGGTGTTCTATTTATAGATCTGAGAGAGGGGGCGGGGCTTGGTAGTTGATACTTTCTATTGGCCAGTTTGGGAGCCCTAATCGTTGCCTCATTTGCCTATACACAAGTTTCACATGCCTTGGTAGTTGATACTTTCCATTGGCCAGCTTGGGAGCCCTAATCGTTGCCTCATTTGCCTATACACAAGTTTCACACACCAGGCCTCTTTCCATACAGGGGTTGTGATATTTATGAAGAATTTCCCAGGAGCTTTAGCCAAAAGTATAAATTCTGGTCCCTGGTGTACCACCGGATCTCCCAGAGCTTCTAGCTTATGCTCAACCGGGTGTCATAGATCACTGCCCCACACGCACTCCTATTTTTTTCTAGTTCCATCCATTTGCATGCAGATTTCATGATGTCTTAATACTCCATTTTATAAATGTAACACATTTTTCTTATGCATTCTATTGAGGGGAAAGATTTTAAGTTTTTTCCACTTTCTGGTTATTATGAATAAAGGCACAATGAATATATTTGAGCAAATATGCTTTGGGTAGGAGTGAGTGTCCTTAGTGTATATATGCCCAAGAGTGATATAGTTGGTTCTGGAGGTACATCTATTTCAAACCAGCTTAGGAAGCATCACACTGATTTCCACAGTGGCTATACAAGTTTGCACTCCCACAAGCAATGCATGACTGTTCCTCTTATTCCACATCCTTGCCAGGATAATCTGTCACATGCTTTTTTTGTTTTGTTTTGTTTTTTTGTTTGCATGGTTAAGTATTTTCATTTAATCTCCAGTGCCACTCCATAAGATAAGTTATTGGGTTTTTTTCTTGGGGGGGGTATTTATTTACATTTCAAATATTTTCCCCTTTCCTGTTCTCCCCTTTGGCAATCCCCTATCCCATCCTTCCTCCCTCTGCCTCTATGAGGGTGCTCCCCCTCCCACCCACACACTCCAGCCTCACTGTCCTAGCATTCTTCTACATGGGGGCATCAAGCCTTCATAGGACCAGCAGCCTCCTCTCCCATTGATGCCAGATGAGACCCCTTCACCTCCCTCAGTCCTTCCCCTAACTCTTCCATTGAGATCCTTGTGCTCAGTCTAATGTTTGGTTGCAAGCATCTGCATCTGTATTGGTCAGACTCTGACAGAGCCCCTCAGGGGACAGCTATACCAGGCTCCTGTCAACAAGTGCTTCTTGGCATCAGCAATAGTGTCTGGGATGGGTGTCTGCAGATGGGATGGATCTCTAGGTGGGGCAGTCTCTAGATGGCCTTTCTTTCAGTCTCTGTTCCACTCTTTGTCCCTGCATTTCCTTCAGACAGGAGCAATTCTGAGTTAATATTTTTTGAGATGGTGGGTAGCCCCATCCCTCAACCAAAGGTTGTGCCTAATCTATGGCTATGGTCTCTACAGGTTCTCTCTCCCTTTTGGATTTGTTGGATATTTTAGCTAATCTTTTTACTATGTTAATTTTACCATTCCATATGTATGAGAGATATCTCTATCTACAGAAATGTTTTTAATTTTTTCTTAAATGATTTAAAGGGTTTTTTTTATCAAACAAGTCTTTAACTTGCTTGTTTAAAATTAACTGAAGATATAATATATTATTTGAAGCTATTATAAAAAGTTTTGTTTCCCTGATGTCTTGTTCAGTCCATTTTCCACTTTTATGCTGAAGGACTAGTGACTTTTGTGAGTTGATTTTGCGTCCAGCTAAATTACTGAAAATTTTTATTAGCTGTAGAAATACCCAATGAAAAGTTTAATGTCATTTATAAATGCAAATAATGATACTTTGACTTCCTCCTTCCCCATATGTGTCCTTTTCATCTCTTTCAGTTGTCTTATTTATAAAGATAAAACTTCAAAGTACAATATTGAATAGATATACAGAGAGTGGAAAATCTGTATTTTTCCTGATTTTAGTCAAATAGCTTTGGGTTTCTCTCCATTAAATTTGTGGTTGGTTGTGGTCTTGCCATAGACTGCTTTTGTCATAATTAGGTATGTTCCTTATATCCTTAAATTTTCTGGGAATGTTATTATGAATGGTTATTGGATTTTATCCGTGGCCTTTCCTATATCTAATAATATGGTCATGTGGTGTTCTTTTATTTGCTTGTATAGTAGAAGTATAAAATGAACTAGGAGTTGTCTTAGTCCTCTTTATTTCTCTGTCGTACCTTGAAGACAATTTTGCATAATATTATTTGAGAAATAATAGTCCCACTTTAATGGCTCTCATTCTTTACCAAAATACAAGAAAAAGTCCTATTAAATTAGAAATTTTATATTCTTGAAAAGATTTTATATGGGTACACATGCATATATATTGGTAAGTGCATATGCTAATAAACTTTGCATTACATTGACAAAATGCCCAGGAGAAACAACTCAAATGGAAGAAAAACTTACATTGTTTCACAGTTTTACAGGTTTGCCATCATGTTTCTTTGGCTATGTTTCATTGGGCATATAGCAGAACAGTAAATTACATTGAAATGATTATTATAGAGAATTAAATAGGTTTATTTAATTTATGAAACATGGAGATAGATAGATAGATAGATAGATAGATAGATAGATAGATAGATAGAACCCAATAAAAACCAATTCTCTTCAAGGTTATATAGGCATGAAACAACTTCCTTCTACAACATAAGATTTACCTTCTAAAAGTTCTGTTATTTCTATTAATGTCATAGGCGGATGACCAACCTTTTGTGCGGGCATTTGAGAGGACATTCCTGTTCTATATTTTAATGCAGAACAGTATAATAATGCTACCTTAGTCTCCTTAATGAGTTTTAATAATTAGCCTGTGTTAGGAACACAAAAGAGTATTCAGGTGCTTCTCAACAATGTATTGTTTTAAAACTGAAAGAAGAAAGGTTGTACAATTTCATTTTTCTTGTTACTGTGTTAAGGTTTGACCTTGAACTGATTTTCTGTCAGGTGCAACTATATTTCTCTTGATTGTGCTTCAGTGTTGGAAAATAAGTTAATGATATTACTATTTGTATTATAAGAATATCAATCTGGGTAATGTTTGCTGTAGAACCATATTGAAGAAATATTTAAAAACATTCAAGTTACAAGTAGGCTATCCATCAATATTACAGAATACATATTTATAGAGTGACAACAAATAAAATCACTATGACTATTATGAATAGTGTCATTTATTTTGAATTATTGAAATGATAGCAACATGTGCAGTTGCTTTGTTGAAGACCGAGGAATATAAGTGACAGTCATGCAGGCATTTCAATGTCAACCTATCAAATGTTGAAGTTAAGATTGATAA
>JAPYYD010004395.1:0-13150 GCA_028551405.1 Uromys caudimaculatus | reverse complement strand
CTGGAGAGAAGTCTGGTGTAATTCTGATAGGTCTGCCTTTATATGTTACTTGACCTTTTTCCCTTACTGCTTTTAATATTCTTTCCTTGATTTGTGTATTTGGTGTTTTCACTGTAATGTGATGGGATGAATTTCTTTTCTGGTCCAATCTATTTGGGGTTCTGTAAGCTTCTTGTATATATATGTTCATCTCTTTCTTTAAGCTAGGGAAGTTTTCTTCTATGATTTTGTTGAAGATATTTACTGGTCCTTTAAGTTGGGAATCTTCACTCTCTTCTATACCTATTACCCTTAGGTTCTGTCTTCTCATTGTGTCCTGGATTTCATGGATGTTTTGGGTTAGGAGCTTTTTGCATTTTGTATGTTCTTTTACTGTTGTGTCGATATTGTCTATGGTATCTTCTGCTTCTGAGATTCTCTTTTCTATCTCTTGTATTCAGTGGTTATGCTTGCATCTATGACTCCTGATCTCTTTCCTAGGTTTTCTAATTCCAGGGTTGTCTCTTTTTGTGATTTCTTTATTGTTTCTATTTCTATTTTTAGCTGCTGTATAGTTTTGTGCATTTCCTTTGTCTGTTTGATTGTGTTTTCCTGTAATTCTTTAATGGATTTCTGTGTTTCCTCTTTAAGGGCTTCTAGTTCTTTACCTCTGGTCTCTTGTGTTTCTTTAAGGGTGTTTGGAGAGAATAAAGAGAAGGAAGAAATATTGTCATTGCGTTATAATTTCCAAAAGCAAAAAGCTGAACAATTACTTCTGCTTTTTAAAAAATAGTTTATATTTATAGTGAACCAATAAGAGCTAAAACACATTACTAGTAATAATTCATTTTATCTCTCTATATTAGTTGAAATATATATTTGACAAGTTCATAAATGCATATAATACAGTTTACTTAGTCTCACTTCATATTTTTTATACTTTTCTCAATGTCCTTTCTTTCCTAAAAATTCTTTTTTTACATTAATGTCTGTCTCTTTGTTTGTTTGTTTGTTTTGATTCCTGACTCACTGAGTTTAACCACATCCCTATGTTTGATCATGGTTTGGAACAATTCATTTTAATCTGGTATACACACTACTGGGTAAGAAACTGGAGAAAACAACAACCCTTTCAGAATATGTGTGTCTAATAGTTCATCAGGAAGTGGTAAAGATATGGGGACCCTGAGCATATTCTCCATCCATGACTGACTGTTAGCAGGGACAATTCTGTAAAGGCTCAGTACAGAAAACAGCAGCTGCTGTGGGTTGTTGATTACTGTGTCCATTGCATGCCTTTTCCAAGTTTTATTTCTTGACTAGGTCATCTCATAAGTTCTATCTTTAAAAAATTAAAAGATTAGAAGACACGTATTTGTTTCTAAGAAACAAGGTGAGCCAATATTTCCTGAATGTGGTGATTTCCATAAGGAATGTCTGAGTATAATTTCTATATTTGTATATTAAGAACCTACAACCTGTCTCATCAATTTGTAAAAAGTATATTTGATAAAATGGTTTATATGTACTGTGACTGCAAGGTCTGACCTCCTTATAGTAATTATAAATGGTAGTTATAATTACTATGTTAGAAAACATTAAATTTCACGTTTAATTGTTCTTTAGATGTTAGCATAATAACTTCTTATCTTGAGCATGGTGAGGAACATTCTAACTTTTTAAATATCCTAGCAATTTTCTTCCCTTAGAATTTATGTTGAGTTTGGTATACTTGACTAACTCTCAGAGAGAACTTAGAAAAATATGTGTTATTCCAAAGCTTCAATTAAAGCCACTGTTTTGAAAATAATCACCCAGACGACCCCCAGTAAGCTTTGTGCTTGATCTAGTTAGATGGATTCTAAAAGCACTTTTCTTCTTGCTCACAATGAAATGAACTATTCAAACGATAGATTGCCCATTTGGACATCCTTGTGAGGAAAAAATGAGGCATAACTATTGAATACAGTTTTTACAGGGAAAGATTGGAAAAGAAGGTTTTTGCATATCGTACAAAGGGAAGTTGGCTGTCAAGTCACCACGAAGCAGCAGAAATGAAAATGGTAACATGTATAAACATCAGCATTCCAGAAATGATGTTGATGGGTGGTACTCTATACTGAAAAACCTAGAAATCTGTAAACAAGAAGCTGAGTGAAAACCTTGGGGTTCTTCAGAAAAAGATGTTCAATTTGGACACTTATTTTTAATGATCAGTTATTTGGGTAGAACCCAAAATTCTTAGACATAGTTATTGTCATAAAGTATTGATGGTAGAACATCCAAGGCTAACAAGGGAAAATGCCATAAACCGTGACTAAGGTTGATTCATGGGTCATAGGAATATTCATATTATCTACAAAACTAGTAGCTATCATCTGAAATAGTATAAATAGATTTCATTTTTATAATTATTTATTCATTCATTTATTTATTTTATTTACGCTCCAAATGCTGTTCTCCCTCATAGAGTTCCTCCCCCCCCATTCACATCTGAGACTGAATGCACTCCCAGTATACCCTACCCTGGGACATCAATTCTCTATAGGATTAGACTCATCCTCTCCCACTGAGGCCAGATATGGCAGCCCACTGGTACATATATGCTGGGGGACTTGGACCAGCTGATGTATGCTCTTTGGTTGGTGACTCATTTTCTGGATCTCTCAGTGGTCCAGATTTGTTGACACTCTTGGTCTTCCTATGGGGTTGCCATCTCCTTGAGGAATTTCAATCCTTTCCCTAACTCTTCCAGAGTGTTCCTTGACCTCCATTCAATGTTTGTTGTGGGTATGTGGATTTTTCTCAGTCACCTGCTGGGTAAAGCCTCTCAAAAGGGCTACTATGCTAGGCTCCTGTCTGCAAGCACAACATAGGATTGTTAATAGTGTGAGGGATTGGTGCCTGCCTGTCCATGGGATAGCTCTCAAAATGGGCTGGACACTGGCTGGACATTCCTTTAGTTTCTTGTCCCTACAATGTCCCTGAATTTCTTTAATACAGAATCAATTTTGGGTCAAGTTTTGTAGGTGAGTTGCTGTACCTCTCCCTCTACTGGGGGTTCTGTCTGGCTACTGGAGATGGTCTCTTCAGTTCTATATTCCCACTGTTGGGCATTTCAGCTAAGGTCACCTGCAGTGACTCTTAGGATCCTCCCTCATCCCAGGTCTCTGGGACTTTGTAGAGATTCCATCCACCCCTCAACCCCAGCAGCTGCATATTTCCAGTCATTCTCCTGGCCCTCTGGCACTCTCTTCTGTATCCGTACATACCGAATCCTGCTCCCCTACTCACCTTTCCCTGCCCTCCTCTCTTCCACCTAGGTCTCTCCCTTTCTATGCCTCCATGACAGTTTTGTTTCCCCTTCTAAGTGGGATTCAAGCATTCTCACTTGGACCTTCCTTCTTGTTAAACTTCTTTGGGTCTCATTGGTATATCATAGGTATTCTGAACTTTTTGGCTAATATCTACTTATTAATGGCTATTAGTGAGTACATAGCATGCGTGTCCCTTTGGATCTAGGTTACCTCACTCAGGATATTATTTTTTAGTTCCATCCATATGCCTGTGAAATTCATGATGTCTTTGTTTTTAACTATTGAATAGTATTTCATTGTGTAAATGTACCACATTTTCTGAATCCATTTTTCAGTTGAGGGACATCTGAGTTGCTTCCAGTTTCTGGCTATTATGAATAAAGCTGCTATGAACATAGCGGAGCCAAATTAGAGATCCAGAAATAAACCCACACACCTATGGACACTTGATTTTTGACATAGAATACAAACTATACAAAAGGATTGGGGACAGAATCTTCAACAAATGATGCTAGACTAAATGGATGTCTGCTTGTAGAAAAGTACAAATAGACCCATACTAATCACCCCGCACAGAACTCAAGTCCAAATGGATCAAAGACCTCAACATAAAACTAGACACATCGAATCTAATAGAAGAGAAAGTAGGAAAGAGCCTTGAATGCATTGGCACAGAAGAAAATATCCTGAACAGAACACCAATGGCTCAGGCACTAAGGTCAAGAATTAATTAATGGGACTTCAGGAAACTGAAAAGCTACTATAAGGCAAAGGACAATGTCAATAGGACAAAATGGCAACCTACAGATTGGGAAAAGGTTTTCACTAACCCTTCATTAGACAGAAGGCTAATATCCAAAATATATGAAGAACTCAAGAAGTTGGAAACCCAAAAAAGCAACAAAACAAAAAAAGAAACAAGACAATTTAAAAATAGGGCACAGAGCTAAACAGAGAATTCTCAACAGAGGAATGACATATGGCTGAGAAGCACTTAAATAAATGTTCAACATCCTCAATCATCAGAGAAATGTAAATCAAAATGACCCCGATATTCTACCTTATACCAATCAGAATGGCAAAGATCAAAACCTCAAGGGACAGCACATGCTGGCCAGGATGTGGTGAAAAGTGAACATTACTCCATTGCTGGTGGGAGTGCAAACTTTAACCGCCATGCTGGAAATCAGTCTGGCAGTTTCTCAGAAAATTTGAAATAGTTCTACCTGAGGACCTAGGTATAATGCTCCTGGGCATATACAAAAGCTTCTTTACATCTCATTTAATAGGATAATTAAGTAGGGGAGTAATGTGCTTAAGAAGAGAGGAATTTTGCTCCTGTGGTGACTAATCACAAGAGAACACTATACATTTGAATAAAAGTATAAAAAGATTAGTAAAGTAACAGACCATTCTCACCACTGTTGTCTCCAATGTACCCTGATTTCTTGCCAATACACAAATATTTAATTTAAGATAGCTTTTATCTTTTAGGTAATAATAATTATTATTTTGATTTTTTTAGTGTCTGATTCTAATGTCATCATTGATTTCAATGTCCTAAAAGTTTTAAACTATTTATGAAAATAATTCATAAAGCAAAAAAGTTTAATAAATATATAAATATGTAATGACATACCTATATATTGTCTCTAAATATATTACATGAAGTTTCACTGTGTTAAATTTTATTGATAGACAATCCATATTTAATTATATGTATAAACTGAATGCTTTTACTATTTATATTTTAATAAAGATATAGAATCAGATTGAAAACTGAAATATAAATATTACCTATTAGGAAATATTTGATTATACAAACCCTAACCTTCACAAAACCTGGTAATGTATGCATTTTTAGGACACTTTTTATTATTTCCTTGGAATGCCAGATGTCCTAAGATATTTCCTGTTGGTGGTTTTTTGTCTTGAGCTAGCTAAGTTATCTTTTGAGATTCCTAAGTCTAATTTTAGTATGTAAATATTTAACAGACATATATAATGTATAGAAAATACCCACAGCTCTATACTTCAGCTTAAATTATATGCAATGACTATTAAAAAGATCAAATCACAGAATTTAGCCTATCGAAAGATTTGCTAGACCATCCAAATCCCTCTATTGTAGCGTTATAATGAATTTGGAATTCTTGTCTAGGAATGAAAAAGGAAAAGAACATAAATCTCAGTCACTGGATAGTAGCCATATTAAAAAAATATTTTTATTTGTCAGGCTCTACCTGAGCCTCTTGGGAGACAGTTTATTATGCATCCATAAGCAAGAACTTCCCAGCATCGATAATAATGTACTGGTTTGGTGGCTATATATGGGTTGTATCCCCAGGTGAGGAGCCTGACAAATACAGAGGCAGGTGCTCGCAGCCAACCATTGGACTGAGCATGGGGTGCTGGATGGAGGAGTTGGAGAAGGGACTGACAGAGCTGAGGGGGTTTGTAACCCCATGGAGGGAACAACAGTGTCAACCTGCCAGACCCCCTGGAATTCCTGGAGACTGGACCACAAACCAAAGAATACACATGAGGGACCCATGGCGCTGGCCACATATGTGGCAGAGGAGGGCCTTGTTGGACATCAGTGGGAGGAGAGACCCTTGGGCCTGAGGGTGTTAGATGGCCCAGTGTAGGGGAATGCTAGGGAGGAAAGAGGGGAGTGGGTGGGTGGATGGGGGAGCACCTTCATAGAAGCAGGGGGAAGAGGGAAGGGATAGGGGGTTTCTGAAGGGAAGACCTGGAAAGGGGAAAACATTTGAAAATAAATATCCCACACACAAAAGAGTAGCAGTAAATATATATACATATGTGTGTGTGTGTGTGTGTGTGTGTGTGTGTAATCTTTAAACAACATGTGACTTCTTAATTTTTAAATATTTTCAACTATTACTTGGTTTTGGAACAAAAACTATGACTGGCCTATTACAAAAGATGATATAAAATTCAAATAGTATTTAGTTTCCTAAGTATTTTACATGGGGTGTACAATCTAACTGCTGCTAAAACTACATAGAATGGCAGGGTTCATGTCTTCTGTATTGTTTTAAAGCTATAGGAATATAAGCATGGAATATCTGTTGCTTTATTTCACTCACATCTCTATGCATCTCCTCATCAACCCATCTTTTATTTCAGCAAATATGTAGCCATGTTCACAACAGGGCTAAAGAAAATACTTTAACATAGGTATAGCAGAACACAGGTTCAACTCTTGAAACATTTAGAATCCAATATTTTCTAATAATTGTTTAAATGTACAGTGGTTAATGTACAAATATTCACATATAGATAGACTCTCAAGCTCATTTAATTAGAAGAAAATATAGTGGTGAGTTTTTGGTACACTGCTTTGACTCCTGGCAGATTGCATGCACGCACTTGCCCAGGAGCTATTTTTGGATCTGTGAACGAAAGCCACACACAAACACACACACACACACACACACACACACACACACACACACACACACACACACACGCTTATTTTTTAACATGCCTTACTAGCTCAGTGGTTGGGCACTTCTAAGCCTCTTGCAGCTAGCATGCCCTTCCCTCAGGTACTCCTGGCTAAACACCTTCTAAATCTAGCTTTTATTATTATTATTATTATTATTTTTGATACTTTATTTACATTTCCAATGTTTCCCCTTTTCTAGGTCTCCTCTTTGGAAACCCCCTATCCCCTCCCCCTCCCTGCCTCTATGCCCTGTTACTTTTTGTGAAGCCCATTGGTGTTTGCTGCCCAAGACATTTTTGAGTAGCCTGTCAGGGGGCCGCTTTCTCTTTACTCCTACATTTCAGATGATCTACCCTCTGCAGGTCTAAATCTGTTCTGCTGTTTCTCCAGGGTCATGGAGATTCTCCCTTCCTCTTACTGTAGCTTAGCCAGTGCAACTCTAAGGGTCCTTTCCCATTTCCCTTTGTCCAGCTATTGGCGGTGCGGCATCTTTATTGCCAATCAAATCCAGTTGGGGGTAGGCTTCTTTCAGCCTGTGTACAGGACTCTGAAAGCAGGTTTTTGGGATAATACAGTTAGTAAAAGAACAGCAGGTCCTAACCTACTTATTTACACAAAAATATAAACACAGAAATACGCAAGTGTGATGTCAGTTTTTATCTACCCTCTTTTTTCCCTATTTTTTGAAAAGATTTTATGATTCTTTATGTGTATGTAGGGACATGTTTATGTGTATGTGTGCATTTATAAAGTGAGCATCGTGAAGTCAGTAGACAACTTGTGTGAGTAAATTTCCTTATGGGAACTGAATTCAGGTCACCAGGCTTGGTGGTGGGTGTCCTTACTCATTGAAGCATCTTGGTAGCATGCTTTATGAATAATATTCTCTCAATTTTGTTCATTCTATTGTACGTATTTTATGACTTGAATAGGAACTATACCAGATACAATGCAAACTATGTACAGCATAATACCCACAGTTTAAATAGCTGCACTTTCTATTTTTTATCCCTTCGTTCAGCATAGTACATAAATTGCCTTACCTTTTTAGGAAAGTTTCAAATACAAATAAAATAAACAGTATATATTTTCCAGTCCACATGAATGTACTTGAATATTCCAAATATTTGTGTTTACTGGCTACAAAGACTTTTTCCTATGTACCATTCTGCAGAATATTACAATCAGATACAATATTATTAAATCTCTAAGGCCATTGAAACTTCACAAGTTTAGATTCATGGCTTACATAATATCATACCTTTATGTTTTGCTTTATTTGGAAACAGTTAATCTTTCCTTAAATTTCTTATTCTTGGCACTTTTGAAGACACAGACACCTTTGAATTTTGTTTCTGTAGAATTACCATCAATTTAGATTTTTCTGATGTTTACACATAGTTTTTTTTTCAGATTATGTATCCTGGCAGGAATAAGACAAGTGATTTTGTTTGAATCATCTGGCATCCAATGAGGTGGCACATGTTTCTATTTGATTCTTGTATTTTAGTCTCTCATAATTCCTCAATTAGGATGTTGTTTTCCAGGCATCTTCAAGAATGCTTTTAAATTCCATTTGGAAATTAATAAATACTTATTGTAAGGTACATCCAAGCTTCTTGGATGTATTTTGTTTCTAGTGAATAGCTCTGTCTCTCTATTTTAATGAAATGTTTGGATTAATTTTTCACATTATTTATTTTTGTGTTCATATTATCCAGATATAGTAATCAATGTCTCTTGCATTTGATTTCTCTATTCTTCTGAGATGCTTATGCCTTCCATCAATTCATTTCTTATATTGTGGAATAGCCAGCTGCTTTTGAATATTTTAGTCATCTACAACTATTTCCAAATCATAACTCAGCCATTTCTATGAAGTACTTTGCTTTTTTGGTTTGAAAATACTTATGAATTCAGGGTTATTGATGTTTTCAGTCCTCATAACACACACACACACACACACACACACACATACACACACACACACATGAACATAGAGACAGACAGATACACACATGCACACACACACATACACACACACACACACACACACACACACAATGTGCTATGTATCAGTGTCTTGACATTTGATATGTGATAGAATAAGAAAGACATTCTGTTGTGCATTTATTTATACAATGTAATACTATTCAGACATAAGATGACGTTCTGTAGTTTGTAGTAGTGTGGAAACAACTGAATATTTTTGTAAGCAAAAAGGACATTCACTGTAATACAAGTTTTTCATATGTGGGGCCTAAAAATCAGAAATCTTGCAAGATGAAAGTAGAGTGATAGTTATTTGCACAATCCAGGATATCAGTTATCACACATTTTTGCTGCCTTTCCTCATTTCTCTGCAGTCTCTCTCTGTCTCTCTCTGTCTCTCTCTCTCTCTCACACACACACACACATACACACACACACACACACAAACACACACACAACCATACATATTAACAGGACATATTGTTGTAACCATTAACTGCCTGTTATTATTGTATCAGTTAATGTCCTGACATTGATTGAGCTGCAAATGATACTTATTTCATAGCCCATATACATATATATATATATATATATATATATATGCTATTATAGATAGATTGATTGATTGATTATTATCAAATTCCTGGTGTCCTTTGCTAATTATTCTTCAGTAATTTTAGTCTAGAGTAGTATATTATTACATACCTTGATTCGTAATTATTGAAAATGCTTTAATTGCTGCTAATTAATTTATTTCATACATACGACTTTCATTACACCTATGATACAATTATTGTGTTCCTGTATTTGAGAGAATGTTATAGAGTATGAGGCTCCTAAAGCGAGCACAGTTTTTGCTTGTAATTACTATTGTATTACTCTTACTATGCATAGTAATTTTGGTTACAGAGAACTTGTTTGCCTCAAATCTGTATGATTAGTTTCCTCTAAATAATTTTATAAATATCTTTGGAAAATGGTACATGGCTAATCTTTGATTTCTTTACCACATATTGTATATGAAGCAATATTTAATTGAATTCTTTTATAACTCATGAATGCAGCGTTATTTGTCAATTTCTTCATATTCAAAGTACATGTTTGTTTTTACCTTATTTCAAATTTCATTTTAATGTTTTGACCAATTACTAAGTGAATCTCCATGTGTTGTTTAAAGGAGTAGACATTCTACTTGTTTCTACATTTGGACGTCAAGTATCCAGATTGAATATGGTCTCTTTTTTTCATTTAGTTTTCCAGAACATGTTTAATTTTAGTGTTATTTAAGTTTTCCAAAATATCATTTGCTTTTTTGGGGGGGACATTGACCCTATTCTTTCCAATTCAGAAACTGAATCAACAGCCGAAGAGCATACACATGCTGTGCCTAGACCTATCTGCATACGTAGCAAATACAGCAAATATTCATCTTGGACTTCATATGCGTACCGAACAACTGGAGTGGGGGCTATCCCAGATGCTGTTGCCTGTAGGCAGGATATATTCTTCTAGCTGGGCTGCCTTGTCTGGCCTCAGTGGGAGAGGAAGCACCTAACCTTGCAGAGACTTGATGTACCAGAGTTGAGGGATACCTAGGGGTTCCCTCACTCCCTCAGAGAAGAAAGAGAGTGGAGGGGGGCAGGATTTCAAGAAGAGGCGAGCAGGAGTGGGGCAGTGAGCAGTATGTAAAGTGAATAAAAATAAAAGTAAAAAATAAAAAAAGAACTGCTAAATATGAAAAAATGCTTTTGAATAACAAAGTTAATCCATTTTGCTTATACTTAAATATATTTGTCCTAGTAATGCTTTCATTGATATGAAGAGATACCCAGACCATGGAAACTCCTATAAAACAAAACATTTAATTGGAGCTAGGTCGTAGTTTCAGAGTTTCAGTCCATCATCATGGCAGAAAGCATGGCACCATGTAGGCAGACAGGCTGCTGGAGGAGCTGAGAGTTCTACAGTTTGATCTACAGGCAGCAAAAGAAAACTGTGTGCTACATTGGGTGTACCTTGAGCATAGGAGACCTGAAAGCCTACCCCATAGTGGCACATTTCTTCCAGAATGAAACACCTCCTAATAAGGCTACTCAGTATAGGCTAACCATTTAAACACATGAGTCTATGGGGCCTAAAAGTATTCAAACCATCACAATATTGAACCATATTTGCACAGAATTCTATGTTTTCTATTACTCTTTTGGCATTCTATGCAATTTTTCCCCTTATCTATAAAACTAATCCATTTTTCTTGTCTTAACTGTGTTTTGCTAAGGGAGTGATAGTGGAAAACTGTAAAAAAAAAAAAAAAAGTGAACTTTGAAAAGCAGAAAAGAAGAAATTGGGAGTCCAGAATTAAATCAGAATTTATCACCAAGCAGGAGATTTTCTTCTCTGAGTGTGAAATGTGTGCAGCTACAAAGGATGGGATGCTAGGCTTGATAGCTGCAGCATATTCTCACTGCATAGTTATTGAGGTGAATAGCAGCAGGGAAAGTGGAGGGAATGAACTACAGGAGTTATCAAGCTTTTAAAATAATAATCTTTATTCGTGATGCAGAATTTAATGGGGACATTTACTGTCCCTTGACCTCTTACCCACATTGACAGTTAACTTTACACAGTGAATAGGGATATTCTCTTGACTTTCCAGATCAAGTGCTTTTATTTGTTAGTTTGTTAATTTATTTGTTTGTTTCTTTGTTTTACACTTGCCTTTTAAAGCACTGTGTACTTAATTCATGTTCAGCTTCTCACATAAGTTTATGTTTCATTAGAATTTTGATGACTCAAATTTAGGGACTTTCTCATCTCATATTTATATCCAGCTCACATCACCTCTTGAATAACTAGAAGTTTATGCTTCTCAGATTTTATAGAGAGCAGAATATTGGACACCCTAAAATCCAGAGATGCTAATATTCTATTCTATAAACAAGGGAATATATTTTCTCATGTTGCCAAAAGAGTCTCACAATTGTACCCAGCAATGGCTCTGAATATAGGAATTTTCTTGTTAACCTGAGCGGATGAAGTTTCCCACATGCTAATATGTAGTGTTGTTGGCATGGGTGTTGTATTTCCTTCAAGGGTTTATATGTTATAATTTTATTTCCTTGGGTTATGATGCCAAAGGTAATAAAAACTTGAAGAAACTTATCACACTGAGAAAATTTCAGGTAATTTTGGACTACAGCTGAAGGAAAGAACTAAGATACCTTTCTGTCATTGAACACTGGATTAACTGGTTCTATGAGAGAAAATTATTATAAGAATAAGTGCAGTTAATAAGCCCCTCTCTGATGCTGTGTTTAGTCTCTTTGCATGTTCCTTCATACCAGTTATTGCCAGAGCTTGAACCAATATACACACACAACAATGAATTCAAAACATATATATACCATTTTTTTCTAAAATATCTAATTCAATATATTTTGTTATATTAATGAAAATTATATGAATAAAAGTACATAGAACATCAGATAAACTGATAACATGAAGGAAGACCATGCACATCTTTTGATAGTTATTTAATTCACCGTAGTATAGGTTTTTGCCAGACAATAATTTCTGTTTTTATGTTGCTTTGCTTCTATCATTTTTATTAATACTCTTCATTTTATAAAATTATTTGCCAAAATTAGCAGTATTGTCTATTTTATCTACTTGAACATGCTAAAGAGACAAAGGCCCAAGTATCTGGAATCCCTGTTAAATTTCATTTGCTGTCTGTTTCTTTTTATACTTTGAAGTTCATGTTCTTAGGTGGATGTATTTTGAACTTGGTATTTCTACTTATTTTTCATTTTCGCAAAGTTGTTTATAGAAATTCAGAAAATTTGTATTTATTCCTGCCTGGTACTTTGGGGTATTTACATATAACTTTAGTGGTTGAGTTTAAGCTTTGGAAAGGCAGAAATAGTAGCCTTGCAAATAATTGTTGCATCTGTTTCATTATTACTAAAATATATTTATTTTAGGTTTCAATTATAGCAGCAAGTCAATGGGATCTGAATTGGAAGCTGTAGATTTCAAATATTTGTCTTCTTGAGCATTTTCAATTGCAAAACAACTCCTTAGTTTTTAATTTTCTTTTTTACTTATTTATTTATTTTTGATACTTTATTTACATTTCCAATGTTTCCCCTTTTCTGGGTCTCCTCTTCGGAAACACCCTATCCCCTCCCCCTCCCCACCTCTGTGAGGGAATTCCTCCTCCCACCTACCCGCCCACCCATTCCCGTATTCCCACCTTAACATTACCCTTTACTGGGGCCTCTAGCACCCTCAGGCCCAAAGTCCTCTCCTTTCTCCCTGATGGCCATCGAGGTGATTCCTCTGCCACATATGTAGTCCAAACCATGGGTCAATAGATGTGTATTCTTTG
>JAPYYD010004394.1:0-13151 GCA_028551405.1 Uromys caudimaculatus | reverse complement strand
CTTTCAACCATGACAGCATTTCCCATTGTGTTTTGCTCTCTCCGTCCCTCTTAGCTCTCTCTCCTCATGTCATACTTGATAAGTCTTGGGCATAGGTTCCAACAAGAACTCACTCACCTGGGCCGGATGTGGCCTGGGGACCATTAACTACTCACTGAATCAAATGGCTGAACCTGCTGATTTCCAATATGTCTGCTTAGGTCACATCTCTTATAAGATCCCTAGAAAATGGTGATCTTATAAGACCATCTCTTAATGGTCCACAGAGAGGGACTCAGAAAGGAAACATAAGTGCATCAGTGAGTTTTCAAGGCCTGTGAAAGTCTTGCCTCTGTTATCTTCACTACTCGAGGCAGATCCACGTTGCAGCAGATGGGAGCCCTTCAGGCTGTACTGAGTCCAGCAGCTCCTTTCCCAGGAGCCCAGGGACCAGGGGACCAGGGGACCAGCCTGCTTGTCCTTTCCAGCCTCAGAGCATTCCTGCTCAGTCCAGCTAGAGCATGACACTCTGCCAGAATGGAGCCCTGGAGAAAGGCCAAGGCCAGTGAGCTTATGAGGATTTCCACGGGCTTGTGGCTGACCAGTGAGCTCAGAGAGAACATCCTTATTGCCCAAAGTGTAATTTGAACTTTTATGAGAAGGAGGAGGTCAGATGTTTTGGATAAATATTACTTCAGCCTCCCAGACCAAATGTCTCTAGTGACAGTCTGCTCTGCTGCCTGCTGACATTCTCAACAGTGCCCTTCCTTGTTGCAGACCCCAGTCTGCAGCCTGCTGTTGCTGCTGAGCTGTGGTCCTGAGAAGATTCCATGTTAAGTGAATCAGAGCAGCAGAGCTACCCCAAGTCAGGGCTGAGAGCAGAGAAGGAAGGGTGGGGGGAGTTATGAGTAGAAATGTGAACTACTGCTCAGATGCAAGGGAACATGAGCATTGATCAGCACAAAGTTTTAGGATAGATTTGAGAACATTCCTACAGGGTACTCTGAAAGCTTTCAGTGTCTCCTTAATTCTACTTAGCCCATAAATGTCGCATTGTTTCATAGTATTTGGTGCTAATTTATCTTCATATTGTTTGCCTAGCAGGGTCCAGATTTTGTAATGATACTTTTTTCACAGACAGTCATGATATTCCAGCCAGTGCATGGATAATTAACAACCTTCTTACTCCCTTCTTCAGTGCACGACTGCAGGAGAAAGCTGCTGCAAAACTCAATGTTGTCTTCATTCCATCAACAGGGAACGTTTAGAGTAAAGGTTGGCACTTCCCAGGTGGTGTGCTATTGAAGACATTTTCACCAGCAGACTTTGGCTTTCAGGAAGCAGCAGGGCAAAGGCAGAATTACCCATCTGATGATCTATAGCTGAGAAAAGGAGCCACTTGCTCTCTTAAGGGTCTCTGTCTTCATGGCATTGGTGGAAAGTCAGCATACCAGTGGCCAGCTTTGGCGGGTCAGGTTCTAACAGGTCCCTAGGTTTGATGTCATTAAATACAGAAAACAGAGTGAGAGAAGAGAACATAAAACATACTTTTTAAAAAACAATACCATAGGCATTTGCCCAGGTGGCTGAGTGTCCCTGGAAGGAAGTCCCTTCTCCTGGGAGCCAAGAGGTAGTTCTCATAAAGTATAAGGCAAAAATAGTTCCCCCCTCTGCCATCCAGCCTCGGAGATGTCGATTAACGACATATGTCCCTCCCCTTTAAAACAATGAAACAATGAAATGTCCTGTTGCTTGACAACATAAGCCTAAAAACAGTTCTGCAGCTTTGTCTTGGTTGTGTTTTGTTTTTGAGACAGGATCTCACCATGTAGCCCACACCGACCAGGGGATGCTCGATCCCCTGATTCAACTCTGAAGTTTTGGGATTATAGGCAGGTACAACCTCATCCAGCAAAAATTTGCATTTTTGTAAAACTTGTTTAAAGAATAATATTCCAAAGTAGACACTCTCTCTCTCTCTCTCTCTCTCTCTCTCTCTCTCTCTCTCTCTCCCTCCTTCCCTCCCCCTTCCTTCCCCCCCTTCCCCCCCAAGCATCAACAGTACCTTCATCTTTCTGTGCCTGGTTTGTTTTGGTATCTATGTGTCCTATCCTTGCCAGCAGCTCCTTCGCCCTTTGGTACCTACCTTCTCTTCCTTCTTTACAGGGTCCCTGTTAGGCTTGGTGTCTTCAGAGGAGGTTCTCTAACCATCCTGAAGAGCTTCTTCAGGTTTGTCCTTGACCTTGGCTTTATCTCCCATAGCATGCCCTCCAGGCCTCTTCGAGGGCACAGTAGCAATGATGGAAGACTGTGCCGGGCGGGGCAGTACACTGAGGGCTTGAAGTGGTCTGACAGTTTCTCTTACCTCTTTACTTTGGTCCTTCATCCTTTTTGTAAACATCAGAGGATGGAAGGCATGTTTGGGAATTCTAGGAGTAAGGAGAGTAAGACATGCAGGGGCTTGAGAAAGAATGATGGTCCTAGGACCACAGACCAGGCTCAAGCCACCATGTCCAAACTTGCTGCTCCTGTTTATGGATGGATGCCTTATCTGCCCCTGGAAGCCCTCCCCTCATTCTAAACACAAGGAGTCTTCTTAGTGTGAACACGAGAGGTTTGAATTTGAGGAAATCGTCCTTCCCATTGAGATAACAGCAGTAGAGAATGCCAGCAGACACGTCTGATGTTCCCTGTGAGTGTTGAAGAATATTTATCTCTGAGATCATGAACAAAGATTTTATATGGTTATCATGTTCACAGCCGTGAGCTCCATCCCCGGCATCAGCACCAAGGTCTCTTCATTCCTCATCCCCCCACCTCTGCCTACTTCAGAGCCCGTGTAGCCCAGGACAGGGAAGCTGTCGTGAGACCTCAAGGTGGCCATTGTCCACTGACACCCTGCCGGTTCTCCTTTACTCTGCAGGTCCTGAGTAAGCTGGTGATGGAGGAGCTCCTGCCCACCCTCCAGACAGACCTGCTGCCTAAACTGAAGGGGAAGAAGAATGACAGAAAGAGGACCTGGTTTGGAGTAAGTTACAATGTTGCTTTGCAACTATGTGTCAAATGAATGTTCTTATCTCTTTACTTTTTTTCTTTTTCTTTCTTTCTTTTTTTTGGGGGGGGGGGCATTTGGAGTCGTTTTAAAATAATTCCTTTCCTTCCTAGGTTAAAAAGTGTCAACTGTGAACCTGCTCAATCTCACTGGCATAAGAACTAATCTAAACAGAATAGTACTTGCAATTTGAACATGTGCTCGGTTTTGTTTGAGAGTCTGTGGTGGGCTGGCCTCCCTCCCGTCCCTAACTCCTTTAGTCAGATGATGCACTGTTCTGTGTTTCAGCTCCTGGAGGAAGCCTACAATCTGGTTCAGCACCAAGTTTCGGAAGGATTAAGTGCCTTGAAGGAAGAGTGCAGAGCTCTGACAAAGGACCTGGAAGGGACCATCCGCTCAGACATGGATCAGATTGTGAACTCAAAGAACTTTCTAACTGGGAAGATCAGAGGTTGGTGGAATGAGCCCTTGGTGCTCCCTAATAAATAAACTGCCCACTTAGAGATCCATTCATAGAGAGAATGTGCTGAGCCTCTGTATCCACAGGATTCAACCAATCACAGACTGAAATGCCCAAGGGGAAAACTATTTGCAGTGATCAAGTGCAGACTTCTGTTATTCCCTAAGCAATCCAGCATGGCGGCTATGTGCCATCTATATTGCCTTTAATATTATAAGTAAACTAAAGATGTCTTAAGTTATAGGAGGTATATAGTTGGTGTGCACTGGTTCTATTAAAACACTGTATCATTTGATAGCGGTAATTTTAGTGTCTCAGGATTTTGGCCTCCTCTGAGGTGCGGGTTGAGGGGAATCTCAGAACCATCTGCCCTCAGAGAGTATATCCAGCTTCAGAGGAGAATTAAGCTGAGGAAATTGAGGGGAGACAGTAATGGCTGTAGAAGGAACATGGTGTAGTATTATTAAGGACCTTCGTTTTACCCTGGATGCTTTGTAGACTCAAGGTAGAGGGAACCTTGCTTCCTGCCTTGTGATGTGCCTGTGTATTGTGATGAAGAATGAGGTTGTTTTTTTTGTTGTTGTTTTGTTTTGTTTTGTTTTTTTGATAGAAAGGCTTCAGTTTTGGCTTAGGCTCAGTAAATCTGTATTTGTAGTGACAAGTTAATGTACATATTAGCCAGGCAGGTGTACCTAAGGTGGTCACTTGCTTCTACTTGCCTTAGTCTTCTAATCTCAAGTTGGAAGGGCTAACAAGAGAGTGGTTGGCAAACTGTGGTCCTCAAGCTGGATCTGGCCCCACTAGATTTTGTAGGTGATGTCGTTTTGAACACAGCCATGCTCATTCATGAGATCACAGTCTAAGCTGTTTTGTGCTCCCACATCAGAACTGAGGTGTTGGAACCTTAAGGACTACGTAGCCACAGATATTTACTGTCTGGCCCTTGACAGAAAATGACTGGCCTATCCCCACACAGAAGCCTTAGGTGGCCTGGAGGGGTCTTTTGGATACTTTCTGTGGCTCCCTGTTCTTTCTAAGTCCTGTACCCAATACATGGGGCACTCCTAATGTTTCTGTGGAGGAAGGGCATGTAAGTACCTCAGTGATTATCTCTCAGAAGTATTTCTGGATAGCTCAGGTGAATGCTCACACATTGAACGTTTGCTAAGTGTCTTCTGAGCTAGTGGTGGGGCTTGGGATCCTGTGCTTCTAAGGCTGCATGTCTAACGGGGGCTGTCTGCCTGGCAGATTATCTTCTGCAATTCACACCTTCTTCATACCACAGCCCAACATGCTTCAGAGCTCTTAGGATGGGTCCTACTGAGAGGTTAGAAGAGGCATAGCTATGCATGTGTGTGGTGTCTGAGGGCCTGTTTCTGCAATGTCCAAAGCCAGATACAAATCAGCATCAGTGTGATTTCTGTTTGATATGGTCCAACCTCACAACCCATCTAGGGTGAGTGTCGTAATTCTATGTATACCTAAAACTTCCAAGGTTCTGTTCTCTCAGACTCATGTGAGCCTAACTACCCAGGCTGAAAGCAGACCAGTCTCTGTGAAAGCAGACCTAATGCTCTGTGGCTCCTAGACTAGTAGTTGTTTCATAAAGGAGATCTTGCAAGAAAGTAATGGGCAAATCTTTTTAAAAGTGAAGAATCAGGCAAGTACAGTGGACTCACTGGTAATCTTTAGTGCTCTGGAGGCCGTGTCAGGATGGTGAGTTCCAGGCTAGTGTGGGCTGGAAACGTAATGTGACATTGGAAAGAAAAAGAGAGGAAAAGAAGGAAGAAGGATGGAAGAAAGGCAGAGAGGAAGGAAAACAGACACATTTTAACTGGGCCTCTGGTTCTCCGTCTTTAAAACAAAGAAGGAAGCCAGCTGCATTGATGAAGGGTGTTGGATTTTGGGAAAGCTTTTTTTTTTTTTTTTTGGTTTTTTGAGACAGGGTTTCTCTGTGTAGCCCTGGCTGTCCTGGAACTCACTCTGTAGACCAGGCTGGCCTTGAACTCAGAAATCTGCCTGCCTCTGCCTCCCAAGTGCTGGATTTAAAGGCGTGCACCACCACTGCCTGGCATTAGGAAAGCTTTGAGAGCATTAAGTAGTTGTCTTAGTCAGATTCTATTGCTGAGAAGAGACAACCATGACCATGGCAACCCTTATAAAAGAAAGCACTTAATTGGGGAACTTGCTTACAGTTTCAGAGGTAACTCACACGTTCATTACCACCATGGAGCATGGTAGCACACGTGGTGCTGGAGAAGTAGTTGAGAGTTCTACATCTAGATCTGCAGGTGGCAGAAAAAGAGTGACACTGGGCCTGGCTTGGGCTTTTGAAACTTCAAAGCCACTCCCATGATGCACCTCCTCCAACAAGGCCACACCTACCCCAGCAAGGCCACACCTCCTAATCCTTCTCAAGTAGTGCTACTTCCTGATGACTAAGCATTAAAATATATGAGCCTGTGGAGGCCATTCTTATCCAAACCACCACAGTCCTCATCTCTATGTTTGTACCCATATGGCACTTGGGAGTAAGGCCATTAATCGGCAGTTCTGTTTCACAATTATCTGTTCAGGAAGAACTTATTCTGCTCATGCTCAGTGTAAGGACTGAAAGGCTTCAGGTCAACACAATTTTACACACAGAAGACATGAAGCATTTTGTAGATACCAAGACAGAAGGAAAATATGTTGAATGCTCTCAGAGAAACCAGAAGAAAGAGGACAAGTTCAGAAAACTTCAGAGGGCCTCTTAAGGAGCGTAGCTAGAATTAGGTGATTAGAAAGCTCGAGAAAGCCTGCAGCCCTGTGCTCCTTGTGTGTCACAGTCATTTATTCTGAGCACTCGGGACATGGTGAACTTGTTGCTTCTCCACCATAACCCCTGGAAAGATTACGTCTCTGATCTCCAATTACAGACAACAAAACCTAACATGGGCACAGAGCAGCCCTGTCTCGAAAAACAAAACAACAACAACAAAACCCCTAACATGGGGCACCCCTTAAGGGGCATCCTGACACCCTGAGGCTTGTGTGCCCACAGGCTCTGACCCAGCCCCACCAGCCCCAACCCTCTAGACTCCTCAAAAGCTGCCACCTGTCAGGGAGGCTCTTTAACTAGTGTCACACCCTCCCTAGTCGTCATGACCTCATCTCTGTGTGCTTGAAAGAGGGCACAGTGCATATAGGGGAGATGCCAGTCTTACTCAGGCTGGAAGGAAACACCTGCAGGCCACAGCTCAGGAAGTCTGGTGGTGGGGCTCATTAGGCTGTCCCAAGTATGTGACATCGGAACTGGATCCTGAAGGCAAGATGAAAAGGAGGTTTGCAAGCGGAAGTGGAGGACTGCAGGCCCAGGTGAAAGGACACGGGATGCTGGGTTGATGCGGGCTGGAGTGCTCCGCCCGCCATCAGTAGCGGGCAAGGAGAGCTGAGGAGAGGAGCACGGGCCCATCTCTACCCATCTTGCAGACAGCATGCCCAGCACTGCCAGATCACTGCTGCGCACTGCCAGTGCTCAGGATTATTCTGAAACTCCAATTAGATGCTTTTCAAACAACTCCTCTCACAAAGTTAATGAACTGACAGCTTGTTTTCTTGGCAAGCACTTTTGCAATTTGGTTTCAGACAAATCCTCTTTTTAAAATTTTACAAAACTCAAAATGGTTCATATCTGAGTCTATCATCAAAGGGGTCTTTTATTTATTCTTTGACTATTTCATACATGGACACAATATATCTTGATTATATCCACTCTGAACTCCTCCCTTCCACTCCCTCACTTCATCTCCCTCCTACCTTCATCTTCATTCTCTCCCTCCCTCCCCCACCTCCCTCCTCCATCTCCCTCCTTCTCAGTAAACCACTGGGTCTAATTAGTGCTCCCTGCTAGAATGTTGAGTAATCTTATGTGGGTCTTTTTTTTTTTAACCATTTATTTGTGAGTGTGTGCATGTGTGTGTGTGTTTGCACATGAGTGTGCACATTCCACATGTGTGGAGGTCAAAAAAGCATCTTTTAGGAGTCAGGAGTCAGCTCACTCTTTCTGCCATGTAGGTGCTGGGGATTCTGCCTTGCCAGTTCTGGATTACAATCCCACATTCGCACATTAGCCCTGACTTTGGTCCAGTTGTCTACGTGACCAGTTTCTCTCCTTTCTGTATGTAAGGCGGAAGGGTCGGAATCTGGGTCCTTCTGTGACAATGTGACAGAGCAGTGTGACACACTGAGGTTCTCAGCTCTGCCACCGTATCACGGCAAGACTGAAAGTGGGTGGCAAGCTGAGCGGAGCTCCGTGCTGTTTGCCTGAAATTGTATTTAGTTTTTAGAGGGTCTCTGGTGGTGGAAGGTGGATGGAGTTACACTGACTTAGTGCTTAGAGAAATGAATTAAAACAGATACATCCGTTTTAGAATACAAAGTAGCATCTGTGGTGATAGCGGTGGAGACTCAGTTTGTCCGGCCCTTGCACATTCGTGGAGATCAAACAGAGAACTGTGTTCTTCCCAGGGCAGGATGAGGTTTGGGGAGTCAGGAGATGCTTTAGGTCTCAAAGCACCCAACGGGTTTCCAGCCTGGTGAATGCTGGCAAAGGATCTATTATGCTAGTCTACGCTGCCCAGAGGAACTTGCCCATGGGGCCATTTAGCTGTGACGTGGTCTCTGAATCCAAATTTGCCCTAAGTCATGCTTTTTTGTCTGTTTCTTTCCTTAGCAATGGTGGCCCAGCCAGCCGAGAAGTGCTGTGGGGAGAGTGTGCAGCCCTTCCTGGCATCCATTCTGGAGGAGCTTATGGGGCCAGTGAGCTCAGGTTTCAGCGAAGTTCGTGCACTTTTTGAAAAAGAAGTAGAAGAACTCAGCCAGAGCTTTCAAGCCACCCAGGACAGTGCCCAGCTGAAGGAGGTAGAGAACACACGGAGGAGCTGAGATCCAGGGCTGCCTTGCTTGCTCTCCGCTTGTTTCCCCTTGACCCTTCCCAGTCTCTCCTCTTTCCCGCCCTTCCCCCTTTCCCTTCCCTTCTTGTCTCCTCCTCTTTCAGTCACTGCTAGCTTCTCTTTCCTTTCCCTTCCATCCATTTATTCGATATTTCTGCTGTCTATGGGACTAACTCACTGATCCATCCATTCATAACTAAATCCACCTAATGTTCTTTATTATAAATATGTTTGTACCAGTGAAACAACCAACTCAAATATATAATTCTATGTCTATAAAGAAGCAAAATTAGTAACCAGCATTGATACCAGCTGCTCCTAGTCCCTCTGACTTCCTACCCAAGCACTTAGATGGACTGATATAGTCTGGTGTGTGTTTACCTGCATACTTTATTGGTTTGTATATAAGCATATCTCTTTATTTTAAATAATGATTGCTGACTTGTTTCCACAGCGATAGGTTCCTCATATAATCCCATGGTGGTCAAGCAGCAGTGGCACCTCACTGTACTGAATCAGAAAGTGGGGGAGGGGTGTAGTCTGCTCTCCTATGGACACCAGCGGTGATGTGTGCCCTCATGGTCAAGATTTGCTGACACACACACTGGTGGCTTGCCTTACACTTAACATATCGTTAAGGACAGGACTGTTAGGGTGACTCTTTTCCTCCCTTCCTGATAATCAGTTAAGGTCGTTTGACTTTTTAATTGGCATATTGTAATTGTACACATTTATGGGCTACAGTGTGACAGTGTTACCCAGAGCTTTGAGGGCAGAAGCCTGGCTCCACAGCCCCAATAAGCGATGTTCTGCCACCTGTCACAGCATGCCAATAAAGAAATGAGGGGTGCTGACCAGCAGAGGAAAGAGGACTATTTAATGTGTCCAGAGACCCAAGTCTGTCTTTGAAGTGCTGATGAGAGCTTTAGGCTTAAATAGAGAGAGACCTGGGGTGGGGCCCTGATCAGCTCTCCTGCCCCCTTGACCACTGTCCCAGCTCTGGCTCTTGGGTTTCCAGGTCCTCCTTAAAATCATTAACCCTCAAGGGGGCCCGCCTGGCTCCTATGGGATGCTCTCTTCTGCTCCAGGTGTGGCCTGGCCTGCAATGGTGACTGCCCCTCTCTGTGTAGATATATCCTGGGTGGCTCTGTTCCTCCTAGGACCCAAAGTGACTGCAGGTTTAGGACAATGACTTGCCTCTGTGCCTTCAGCCACAGTAAAGGAGACAGACAGATACTAAAGGAAGGGTAGAAATGCCCACCTCCATCCTGCAGTAGGTAGCTGTGGACCTACCTGAGAGGCCAATGCCTTTGCAGCAAAATCAGCCTCTACACGCCGATTTCAGCAGTTTCTACACGCAGACGGTGCGGGTGATCGCACCAGGAGTTCCCGCATCTGTCCCCTTGAACGTTTTCCATTTCTGTGTGTTATGAGTTCTTTGGGCTCATTATAAAACACATGATAGATTACAGTAAGCCATAGTTTCTCTCCTGTGCTGGGCTTTCAGTTTTTTATGTGCATATTCACGTGTATGGTTGTACAAAACCAAGATCAGTTAGTAAATGCCTTGATGCTTCTTACTACAGCCCTGTGTTCATGTGTGTATTCACGTGTTCATAAAGGGGTGTTGTGCACGTGTGTGTGTGTGTGTGTGTGTGTGTGTGTGTATGTATGTGCAGGCACTCGTGTATGTGTGTGTATGCACGTGTATTTTACCTTGCCTTTCTTCCTCTTTGTTTTCTGGCAACACTCTCTTCTCTGCAAATAACTGTTATCACCAATTTGACTTGTGTTATACTGCGCTTTCCCTCTCTTAGAAAATATATAAAACACACACATTTCACAGCTGTTGTCTTACATGCTTGCTTTTAGAAAAATATGGTTATTTTATACACCTTGCTGCTTATCAGGTTTCTTCTTCACAATGATTGCATGAAGCTGTCTCCAAGGTAACTGTACTAGTTCTAAATCACTTTGTGTAATGACAGTATAATATTTCATATTTAGAAATGCCATGATTTATTCAGCCACACTATCACTGCTGACACCATGAGCAAAGCCATAATAAATGACCTTGTACCTACATTCTCTCCTATTATAGAAACATGTATATGTATATACACACACAGTCCTTACCTCTTGATGCTTTTATTTCAGTGGGATAGAGTCCTAGGTTGAAAGATATATTTAAAAAAAAAAAGATATATTTTTATGTTAACAGATGTTTCCATTAAATTTTAAGAGAATTTTAAATTTTGCATTGTACTGATTTGTTTGTGGCAGGGAGCCTTCTCCTTGCGTTACCTTCTGTGATGGTGGCTATCGATTATTTAAACCCTCACCAATCTGACAGTAGTGAAGCAAGCCTCCATTTTTCCTCCCTTGCATATTCAATTAATTATTTTTAAGTAATATATTTCTGGCTCAGCAGTTACGTATACTTGCTGCTCTTCCATAGGACACAAATTTAGTTCCCAGCTCCATGCCAGGGGCCTTACCTGTATCTCCAGCCCCAGGGGGATCTGTCGCCCTCTTCTGGCCTTCATGTGTACTACAGTCACGTACTGTTAACACACACAGATATATTCACTGTTAAAAATGAACCTTTGAAAAAGGAAGTGATGTATGTGTAATTGTAGGACAAATGCAAACGTAACAACAGAGCATCTTCCCCCTTTTAACCTTCAGTTCCACTTCGGTAGACCTCTCCATTGTTTACTTCTTGAAGTGAATACTTTCCCCTTTAAAGCGCAATGGGAGGGGCCCTTGGAAAATTCAGTCAGATATGGTTTCCTATTGTCATTCACACTCGCCTGCCTTTTGCACCGCTTCTCTTGAGGGCGTTCATTATCAGCAATCTTTTTTCTGTCTTTACCCATTCTCCTGTCTAAGCTTACAGTGTTTGAAACCATTTTCAACTAAGCTTAGAATAGGAAACAGGTTCCCGCCCCTTAGAGAGCCTTCTGCAGGCCCATGGGCTCAGCAGCAGTTCTCACGGCCTGCCTAGCTGGTTCTTGACTTCGGGAAGCTGGGACTTGTAGGCTACTAGGACTTAAGGAGCTGGGAACCCCAGAGAACCCCAGAAAGAAGACAAGTGAAGATGCCTCGGATAAAGTGACCCAAGCAGTAATTAATACTCATAATGTACATTTAATTGTTTCATAATACTAGTATTATGTAACATGGAGGAAAATTGCCTACATCTAAGGGAGTTTGCTTTTCTTCTTTACCAAAATGCAGTGCCTAGACCAGCTAAGGAAGCTTCCTCTGGATTCCATGAAGATGGAGCCTTGTTATACCAAAGTCAACCTGCTTCCAGAGCGCCTGCTGGACCTCCAGAGCCGCTTCAGATTCCCTCACGTTGACCTGGTGGTCCAGAGGACTCAGAACTACATGCAAGAGGTGGGAGCAGAGGGGAGTCCAGGGAGGATGAGGCTGAGGCAAGAAAGAAGGGGAGAGAGAGGGAGGGAAGGGTAAATGCGTGCTGGTGGGTGTGGCCAGGACGCTCTTCAGCTCGGGGAAGTGAGGCCAGAGCCAGGCTGACAAAGGACACACACTGCACTTCTAGCTGGCTTCATCTCGCCTCAGAAAATAAGAATCTGGGAAATAAAGTAGCATTAGCCAGTAATTATTTGATGGCTGAGTCAGAGCTTCAAATTGGCTACAGAAGAGAAACACATGGGGAAAATTTTAAAACTACTAATGTGCTACCCCACCCCTAGTGATTTCAAATCTGTGCATATGTGTGTGTGTTATAACATATTTGAAATTCTTAAAGAGCATCCTCTGCCCGATCCCAGTGTTTCTAACATGCCACCAGGACCTAGAAACAATGGTTGATTTCTCCACCTCATTATAAGAAAACCCGTTACAGCTTCATATTTGATTTTTTAATCTTTCTTTTTATAAAAAATTACTTATTTATTTTTTTGATACTTTATTTACATTTCCAATGTTTCCCACTTTCCAGGTCTCCTCTTTGGAAACCCCCATCCCCTTCCCCTCCCCCGCTGCTATGAGGGTATTCCACCCCCCACTCACCAGTCCACCCACACCCGCATTCCCACCTTGACATTCCCCTTTACTGGGGTATCTAACACCCTCAGGCCCAAGGGCCTCTCCTTCCCCTGAAGGCCAACAAGGCCCTCCTCTGCCACATATGTGGTCCAAGCAATGGATCCCTCGATGTGTATTCTTTGGTTGGTGGTCCAGCCTCCAGGAGGAAAGGGGGGCAGTCAGGCCAGTTGACACTGTTGCTCCCTCCATGGGGCTACAACTCCCTAAGGTCCTTCAGTCCCTTCTCCCACTCCTCCATCTGGGACCTCACTCTCAGTACAGCGGTTACTATTAAGTGAAACTTGGGTATTCTGGACTTTTGGGATAATATCCACTTATCAGTGAGTACATACCATGTTCCTTCTTTTGTGACTGAGTTACCTTGCTCAGGATGATATTTTCAAGTTCCATCCATTTGCCTGCAAATTTCATTAAGTCATTGTTTTTAATAGCTGAGTAGTACGCCATTGTGTAAATGTACCACATTTTCTGTATCCATTCCTCTGATGAGGGACATCTGGGTTGTTTCCAGCTTCTGGCTATTATAAATATGGCTCCTATGAACATAGTGGAGCATATATCTTTATTACATGTTGGAGCATCTTTTGGGTATATGCCCAGGAAAGGTATAGCTGGGTCCTCAGGTAGTATTATGTCCATTTTTCTGAGG
>JAPYYD010004393.1:0-13151 GCA_028551405.1 Uromys caudimaculatus | reverse complement strand
GACCATTTGCCTGGAAAATTGTTTTCCAGCCCTTTACTCTGAGGTAGTGTTTGTCTTTATCACGGAGATGTGTTTCTTGAATGCAGCAAAATGCTGGGTCCTCTTTATGGATCCAGTCTGTCAGTCTATGTCTTTTTATTGGGGAATTGAGTCCATTGATGTTAAGAGATATTAAGGAATAGTGATTGTTGGTTCCTGTCATTTTCGATGTTATTTTTACTTTTATGTGGCTATCTTCTTTTGAATTTGGTGAAAGAATACTTTCTTGCTTTTTCTAGGGTGTAGTTTCTCTCTTTGAGTTGACGTTTATCATCCATTATCCTTTGTAGGGCTGGGTTTGTGGAAATATATTGTGTAAATTTGGTTTTGTCATGGAATATTTTGGTTTCACCATCTATATTAATTGAGAGTTTTGCTGGGTATAGCAGCCTGGGTTGGCATTTGTGTTCTCTTAGGGTCTGTATGAGTTCTGCCCAGGATCTTCTAGCTTTCATAGTCTCTGGTGAGAAGTCAGGTGTAATTCTGATAGGTCTGCCTTCATATGTTACTTGACCTTTTTCTCTTACTGCTTTTAATATTATTTCTTTGTTTTGTGTATTTGGTGTTTTCACTTATATGTGATGGGACGAATTTCTTTTCTGGTCCAATCTGTTTGGAGTTCTGTAAGCTTCTTGTATATTTATGTTCATCTCTTTCTTTAGGTTAGGAAAGTTTTCCTCTATAAATTTGTTGAAGATATTTACTGGTCTTTAACTTGGGAATCTTCACTCTCTTCTATACCTGTTATCCTTAGGTTCTGTCTTTTCATTGTGTCCTGGATTTCATGGATGCTTTGGGTTAGGAGCTTTTTGCATTTTGTATGTTCTTTTACTGTTGTGTCGATGTTATCTATGGTATCTTCTGCTCCTGAGATTCTCTCTTCTATCTCTTGCATTCTGTTGGTGATGCTTACATCAATGGTTCCTGATCTCTTTCCTAGGTTTTCTAACTCCAGGGTTGCCTCCCTTTGTGATTTCTTTATTGTTTCTATTTCTATTTTTATCTCCTGGATAGTTTTGTGCACTTCCTTTGTTTGATTGTGTTTTCTTGAAATTCTGCCTGCTTGATTGTGTTTTCCTGTAATTCTTTAATGGATTTTTGTTTTTCCTCTTTAAAGGCTTCTAGTTGTTTATCTCTGTTCTCTTGTATTTCTTTAAGGGTATTATTCATTTCTTTCTTAACGTCTTCTATCATCATCATGACAAATGATTTTAAATCTGAGTCTTGCTTTTCTGGTGTGTTGAGGTATCCAGGGCTTGCTGTGGTGGGAGAGCTGGGTTCTGATAGTGCCAAATACCCTTGGTTTCTATTCCTTATGTTCTTACCCTTGCCTTTTGCCTTCTTGTTAACTCTGATGTTAGCTGATCTTACTCTGTCTGGTCTTGGCTTGCCCCTCCTACAGGCCTCTGTGTCAGTACTCCTTGAAGCCCAGCTCTCTCTGAGAGGTGTTTGGGTTTGGAGAGCTGTGGCACAGGGTCCGCTCTGGGGTGCAGAAAGAAACCAGAAGGATCTTGTCCCCAGCTGTCCCTTGGTTCCTATGTCCTGATGGCTCTGCAAGGGTCCCTCTTGATCCAGTGAGTTTGAACAGAAGTGGTGGTTTTGTCTGTGCTCAAAGGTGTGTCATCTCTCCTGGGATACCAGCTCTCTCCTGGAGCCCTGTGGCCCAGGCTGAGGTCCCCAGGCACAGGCCCCTGGTGGCTCCGGCAGAGGTCTCCCCCCACAGATGGAAGGTTCAGAGGTTTCCTGCCCCCTGGTTTTCAGGCCCTGGATCCCGCTGGTTCCGGGTGGGTCTGGGTGAGAGGTGTTGCTCCCTTTATACCCACTCACGGCTTTTCCAGGCTCCTGGGAGGGTAGCTTTCTCCTGGTGCTTGTTGGCTATGGACTCTTGGTGGCCCAGGCAGAGGTTTCCACCCACAGATAGAAACCGGAAGGTTCAGAGGTTTCCTGCCCCCAAGTTCTCAGGCCCTGGATCCTGCCAGTTGTGGGCAGCTTTTTAAAATTTTTTGAAGAAATTCTTACATGAGTACTTTACATCATTTCCAGGTTTTCTCTCCTCAACCTCTCCTATGTCTCCTCACTTCCTCTTAAAGTTATGACCCTCTTCTTTAAATACACACACACACACACACGCACACACACACACACACACACACACACACACACACACAATTACCTCACTCAGTGTATTTTCCAATTCCATCCATTCATGTTCAAATTTCATGATTTCATTTTTCTCTGCAGATGTCCAGTGTTCCATAGTGTATATGCACCATATTTTCATTATCTATTTGTCAGCTGAAGAACAAATCACAATCAACATGGCTGAGCAAGTATCTGTGTAGTAGGATGGTGGTTCCTTTGAGCATATGCCAAGGAATTATAGAGCTGAGTCATGAGGTAGACGTCTGCAAGCACACCACAGCATTAGCAAGAGTGTCAGGCCTTTTTATATTGTGAATATTAATCTTCTATCAGATGTGTGACTACTGGCAAAGATTCTCTCCTATTCTGTGGGCTTGCTCTTCATTCAATTGTTTCCTGTTGTACAGAAGACTTTTAGGGATTTTTTTTTCAGTTCCTTCTTCTTATTAACTCATTCACAACTACTTGTCTTCTGGTTTGTTGAAGCAGTAAGTCAGACAGCACTTGTCACAGTAATGCCTGTCAAAGTGGCTACTCATGAAAACTCCAGCACTACATTCATCAGAGGGACATTCTCAACGAAGTTGGCTGATTTTGCCATTTTCATCCACCTTATAGTATTCTAGCACAGTCAATTTAACCTTCTTCCTCTTATGCTTATTCTTCTTGGGAGTGAGGTAAGACTTCTTCCTTTTCTTAGCACACCGCTAAGTCTCAACACAAGATGAAGGGTAGACTCCTTTTGAATGTTGTAGTCAGACAAAGTACAGCCATCTTCCAGCTGCTTACCAGCAACAATCAACCTCTGCTGATCAGGAGGAATTCCTTAATGTTTATTTATTTATTTATCTTTATTTTATGTGTATTTGTGTTTTGCCTGCATGTATGTCTCTGCAAAGGTGTCAGATCCTGGACTTAGACAGTTGTGAGCTGCCATGTGGGTGCTGAGATTTGAACCCCAGACCTCTGGAAGAGCAGTCAGTAACTGCTGAGCCATCTCCCCAGGCCTGACTTTTAGTTTTATATGGTCAATTATTGGCTTTAATCCTGAGCAAATGGTGTCCTATTCAGAAAGTCCTTTGCTACATATATATCTATGTTTTCTTCTAGCAGTTTAAGGATTGAAAACATACTTTTTGGTTTTCTTTTCCTTTTTCTTTGAGACAGAATCTCACTCTGTAGCCCTGGCTGTCCTAGAATTGACTATGTAGACCACACTGTCCTTGAACTCAGAGATCTGCCTACCTATGATCCCTGAGTGCTGATATTAAAGGTGTGCACCATCAAGCCCAGACCAAAACTATGCTTTTGAAAAATAAAATGAATATTCCAATTCTTTAGGAAGACGTAGCCTTCAGAGAAGAAAACTTCTGTCTTTCCATGTGGTGGCAGACATTAGGTAAACTAAGATGGATGCTCATAAGTACATAAAAAACTATGGAGTAGATATAAAAATTTAATAAGCAATATATTTCTTCAAAGAGTTCACAGCTGATAGTGGTGCTGGTTCTTGTCTAGGCAAAAACACAGAGCCTTGAAATCAAAAGAATAAAGGATAGTTTATTCTAGAGCCAAATGTAAGTAATCATGGACCAAGAGCACACACATTCAGGTTACCCCCAAATACCGTGTTTCATCATGAATCAAGATATTTACTACACATATTGATGGAGTTCTTGGGTGGTGGGTTACAGAAAAATAGGGGAAACTATGCTATATATTCCAGATGCTATCTGATGACATTCTTAGCTTTTGGATTGGTGCAAGCTAATGTTCTACTAAGAATACTTTTTAAAGGTTTTGATAATCACAAGAATGTTAGGTAAGACACAAGGATGTGTACAATGATAACTTTTAAAGGGACTAAAATAGTCAAAGATTATTTGTCTCTTGTTTACTTCTCATTGACAAAATATGAATCTTGTTTATAGATACAGATAAACTATATATACTTATATAAATGTATACATAGGTATATTGCCAACTCTTTGGGGATATATTAAAGACTCATGTAAACATGAAACATGGGCTCTTAAGATATAAAATGCTATAATCATTTCTTTGGAAATTGATTGATTTATACAATTTATATAAAAATAGGAAATTCCAAGGTGTACCTACAAAAGTCAATAGACTTGAAGTTATTCCAAAATAGGCAGATATCTGTGTGTACCATGGGGCTTTTGAAAGCCTTTAATCTATTATATCTTAAAAGTGTTATTGCAATAGTAACAGTAATCTATAATTAGTTCAATTGCTATTCTTCCTTTTTTTCTTAGTAGGAAGAAATTTGTTCATTACTGTCTTAGTCAGGGTTTCTATTCCTGCACAAACATCATGACCAAGAAGCAAGTTGGGGAGGAAAGGGTTTATTCATCTTACTCTTCCATGCTGCTGTTCATCACCAAAGGAAGTCAGGACTGGAACTCAAGCAGGTCAGGAAGCAGAAGCTGATGCAGAGGCCATGGAAAGGTGCTGCTTACTGGCTTGCTTCCCCTGGCTTGCTCAGCTTGCTTTCTTATAGAACCCAAGGCTACCAGCCCAAGGAGGGTACCACCCACAAGGGGCCCTTCTCCCTTGATCACTAATTGAGAAAATGCCTTACAGCTGGGTCTCATGGAGGCATTTCCTCAAGGGAGGCTCCTTTCTCTGTGATAACTCCAGCTTGTGTCAAGTTGACTCACAAAACAAGCCAGTACAATTACTCTAGAAGTTTGGCTTTAAAACAGAGGCATACCCTCAAATTAGAGTTGCTTTGAAAGATTTTAAATGAGAGTTTGCCCTTTTAAAAACTTTAAATTTTTTAAAAAAATTATACTAAATACGATGTGACTATTTTCACTTGAATCTTAAAGCATGAAGACTGGGTTCAGATAAAGCAAGGCATGTGAGTAGGCAAACAGTAATAGCAAAAGGACTGTTAATGGGAGAATGTAACATCATCCTCACTTGTAGTTTTACCAACTAAAATTAAAATTATTCTAATCACTTGGGAACAGGTGACAAAGAAAACTTTAAAATTACTCAAAATTTAACATCTCTAGGTATAATGTATGTGGCTATTAAGGTTTTCCCTGGTTGGTAAATCTGAGCTTTGTATTTTATGTATCTTACTTCTTGTGCATAGTTCTTCCAAATTCTAACATTATAACCTTCTGCATAATTATTTTACAGAAGGTGAAAGGTAATGTTCTCAGTAACCTATACTAGGATGCTCAGGCAGAAACAAGTAAAGTCTGGTTTGAATTGATCTGCCTGATTACAATACAAATTGATCTTCTCAATAAACACTCATTTCAGTTTTCTTCATTCTAAGGAGAATTAATCCATGTCTTCTATCTCTTTGGGGTTTCAAAATATTTTATACTAGAATGTTCACTACTGCTGCATGAACTGTGGGCAGTATAGTTGTGTTGCATTTGGAATGTTCTCAGCACTGAAGCAATAATTCAGCACAGATTTTTGTATTTCCCATAATCCATGTTATCTTCCTTTGTTATCTTCTTTCCTGTAGGATTTCGGTGAACTTGCACTCACTTGGCCCCACCCTTGGAAGTGTTGGATTTACAGATATACAAAGACTATATTTTCCATTCTTGCATATCTTTGCTTCTGTCTGTATCGACCATCATTTTGAGGTTCGGCCACTAAGTTTTCAATGAGGAAATAAAGTCAGGTCCTTATATCATTTGTAATCTGGAATCAAGTTTAAACAAATACAAGCTGTTAAGACCTCTGGATGTCTTCCTAAAACTGTATGATTAAGAATCCATTAAAATATACATATATGCATGCAATAACAATGAAAACAAGCCATGAATTGGAAGGAGAGTAGGAATGGTTTGGAGGCAAAGAAGGAATAAATGTTGAAATTGTGCTGTGATTTCAAATATTTTTTAAAAATCAAAAAGTTAAAAAACACCTACAGACCCAAAAAGTGCCAATTTTGTTTCGAAATGTTTGTCTCTGCTATTTATTTTTGAGAATTAAGACACGGGATTAAAGTTTGGCATTTCTGTTTCCATCCTATTTTATCTCCTCTACTTTTGGGTCCCTTATTTTGTAGTAAGTATGCCATTGATTTAATAAGTATCAATTTAAATTATTCCATCTGTCTTTAAAGCTAAAGGCAGAGATAAATTATCATTCTGGATATACAGGAATGAGAACTCATGTTTCTGGTGCAATGAAAAACATGGGATCATGTGTAACTTCAGATGTCTTTGTAGCTCTTTAAGCAAGCCAAGCAGCTTTGAAATGACCCTTGCTTCTTTACTCCCAATTTCTTTAGAGTTGTATCTTGTCTAGGTTTGGCTAAGATGAAAAGTTTGAACCCCTTGTTATAGAAAGAGGAAGTAAACACATTCTAGGATATTTATAGTCACATACATACCCATACATCTGAAATCGGGCATGCCCAAAACAGTAAGTTCAGTCCCCAATAATGCAAATCTGAAGTGGTGAAAGATTTTGCTATCATCCAATTTTTGGAATTTTTGGAACAGATTGAGTTTTGTTCCATGCTGTCTTAATCACAAAATTAAATATTTAAAAAAATGAATTATAGTCCATGCCATATGCATCCCAAGCTCAGGTTGGCCACATATCCTATGCTCCAACCTAACCTAGTGACTCCACATGACTACCCTCTCCAGGAGCCACAAAAGGCCCCTGGTCCAGTCTTTTAGTCTCAGCCATGCCATCCCCAACCTCCAAGCTTGGACCAGGACTTACACCCTACGTGCCAGCCAAGATGTGGGCTCAGGCCCAGCCTGACTAACCCTGCCTGAAACCTCCACAATCTCTAGACCTGCCTCTAGTCCTACAACTAGGGCCCTATCCCAAAATGGTGACCCCTAGATGTGAGTTTCTCAACTTCCAGATTTGGACCAAGTGGTACATCATACGTGACAGTCCAGCCTGAGATATCCACATCAGAATCACAGCCAATGAAAGACATCTATCCACATGTCCAGCCTCATCACACAAAAAGCAAACAATGGTCAAGGCATATGCCCCAGCAAGTCCACTAGTCTGATATGAATGGTCTCCAAGGAGAGTTATCTAGGTGAGTCTCAGGTCACAGAACTTAGTAGAACAATCATAAACTTCACAAGTGATTTCAAGGTGTCTAAAGAAGTTTTTAAAAAAACTAGCTCTCCCGTGGCCATGCCACTGGAGTCTGGAAACCTGATGAGGGTGGTAGGGAATTGAAGAAAAGAACACATACATGGACAGAGAAGCTGAAATAAGCTGGATTGTCCACACTCTGGTAGAGTCATACCAACTAAAGCAACCCGGAACCTCCATGTGCTTATTATGAACAGCAGGGAGGAATTAGTCTTAGTAAGAGACATATGTAGATGAGCAGTCTCAGGCTGCAGTCATCCAGAAGGAGGAAGCTTTGGTTGCTCATTTTTGTACACGCTAGTCAATCCTTCATAAACACTTATGCTTGAACAGAGGATGTCTTTGCCCTTTTGAACCTGTCCTGGGGAAGGCTTTGTTAGTTTCCCATAGGTCCATTTCCTTGGTCCTTGACACTGCTGTTCACACTCACTCCCTTCACTGCTCAATTAACTTAAAGAGAATAAATACTTGAATGATACCCAAGGTAACACTAACATAAGACTGAATGAAATGACTAAGTCAATCCAGGACTTAAAGACTGAATTCAATAAAGACAGAAGGCTGACCTCAGTAACTACAGACTCTCCATGGCCAGGCAAGTCCTGTTGGCCCTGAACTTCATCTAGTATCAGGCCAAATACTACAAAACCATACGTGGTGGTTTGAAGAAAAACAGCCTCAACAGGCTCATATATTTGCATGCTTATTCACTAGGAAGTGGAGATGTGGCCTTGTTGGAGCCAGAGTGACCTTTTTGGAGGAAGTGTATCACTGGGATTGAGCTCTGAGGTTTCAAAAACCCATGCCAGGTCCATGCATGTTGCCATGCTCCCTGCCATAATGATAATGGACTAAACCTCTGAAAATATTTAAGGAATCCCCCAAGTAAATGGTCATGGTGTCTCTTCACAGCAATAGAAGAGTAATTAAAACAACTAAGACACTGTACTTTTAGGCTAGCCTTAGCATTAGTAGGGTCAAGACTGTCTCCATTGCTAGACTGCCTTCCAAAGTCCCAGGCTTTGAGTCTGCCAGGCACCATGACCTCTAGTCATCCATCAGGTTGACACTCAAAGACCTAGCATCTAGACTTTGGTTATAGGATGCTGGCTTACCCAAGTGGCAAGATATCCCCTATAATCTTAGGCTTTAGATTAGTCCCAAGCAAATAGTCAACCTCTTGACCTAAATACCTGGAAAAACAGGTTTCAAACCTTTCCACAACTAAGCTGTCCCCCAAATCCCCATATTACAAGTTGACTTCTATGGCTATGTAATTGTGAAGATCTTAAGTCAAGATCTGTGCCAATAGACCCAGAGCTCAGAGCATTGGGAATATCCTAGTATACTTGAGGGTTCAATGGGCCTCCTAAAACTAAAAATTCAGAATTTCTCTACTACCCCCTGTCACAGTGTCTTAGCCACTGTCTTGGTTAGGGTTTCAATTGCTATGAAGAAACACCATGACCACAGCAACTCTTATAAAGAAAAACATTTAATTGGAGCTGGCTTAAAGCTCAGTGGTTTAGTCCATTATAGTCATGGCAGGCAGCAGGAAGAGACCTTGAAACACTGGCCTGGCTTGAGCATCTGAGACCTCAAAGCTTACTCTCACAGTGACACACTTCCTCCAGCAAGGCCACATCTACTCCAACAAGGCCATACCTCTTAATAGGGCTTCTCCCTATGGACATACGGGGACCATTTTTATTCAAATCACCATAGTCACTGTTCTATTGCTGTGAAGATACACCATGACTAAGGCAATCCTTATAAATTAAAACATTTAATTATGTGCATGTGTAATTATGTTACAGTTTCAAAGACTAGTCCACTACTACAGTGGGAAGCATGGCAGCACACAGGCAGACATGGTGCTGGAGAAACAGCTGAGAATTCTACAATTTGAGTCATAAGCAAAGAAAGAGACTTGGGCCTTGGCATGGGCTTTTGAAACCTCAAAGCCCACCACCAGTGACACACTTCCACCAACAATGCCACACCTCTTAATCCTTCTAATCCTTTCCAAATAGTGCCACACTCTGGTAATTAAGCACTCGTATATATGAGCATGTGGGGGGAAACCACCACACACAGATTGACCACCAAGACTTTAGGATGCTTGTCAGCCCTATGACTTAGCCAGCACTTGCACACTCGGCCTCTAGGCAAGCAGCAGTAAACACAGATATATTTTTTTCAATTAATCCACATGACTCTAGACCAAAGCCAACAACAATGTCCCCAAGTACCACGTGAGTGTCCCAGATCTTGAAAACCCAGATTCCACATTGAGCCTAATACCAGGCAGATTCCAGATTACAGGTACTCTTAAGTTTCAAAAGTCCCAAGGTCCAGATTTGCTCCAGTAGACTCAGAGTTTTTACAGATTCCTGTATCAGAACAGAATGTGTGTCCTGAAGCTTGAAGAGCACATCTACAGATGAAGACTCCAGACTTGCCCACACAGGCTTAGGTTTCAAAATCTATCTTTCTAAGTTAGGGTTACTATTGCTATGATGAAACATCATGACCAAAATCAACTTGAGGAAGAAAGGGTTTATTTGGCTTATACTTTTACATCACTGTTCATCATTAAACGAAGTCAGGACAAGAACTTAAACAGTGCAGGAGCCTGAAGGCAGGAGCTGATTCAGATGTCATAAAGAAGTCTTGCTTAATGGCTTGCTCTTTCTAGACTGCTCAATCTGCTCTCCAATATCATCAACCCAGGGGTGACCTCTCTCATAATGGACTGAGACCTCCTCCATCAATCATTAATTAAGAAAATTCCCTACAAGCTTGAATGCAGCATGATCTTATGGAAATATTTTATTTCATGAGTTTAGCTTGCATCAAGTTGACATAAAACTAGCCAGCACACTATCCAAGTGCATCCAGACATCAAGCCCATCAAAGTACCAAGCTGGCCCATGTGAACTTAGGCCCCGTACCTCTACTAATAGACCCAAGTGCAAGTGCTACACTCATCCATCCCAGTGTCTGGTCAATACCTGAAGATTCAGGCTGTAGGCCCACTCCACTGAAAGATCATGCCCTATCAACTAAGACTTCAGACAATTCCCAAGAAATACACTTTTGAGAACCCAAGGTGTAGGCTAATTCCCACATACAAAATAACAGTTGTATTCCTGTGAATCCAGACCCAAACCTACTTATTTAAGCACCCAGCATCCCTGCCTAGAAACTAAGACTACTTGCCTAAAAGAGAGATAGCAACTACCCCACCCTTAGAGCATGGCATATGTCCTTACTAGAATCTCTAGTCAGGCTGACATTCAAAGACTGTAATATGACTTAACCCTCAAATACAGACAGAACAGCATAAGGCAACAATAACCATGAAAAAGTGAAGGAGATACAGTCCCACCAAAAGAAAACATTAATTAGCCAGAAGCTGACCCTCCAAAAAATGAATTGTACTATGTGACAATGAATTCAAAACACTGGATTTTGTTTAGATTTATTTATTATATTGTGTGTTTGTGTGTGTGTATTTTGCCTGAATGTATGTATGTACATCACATGTATGCCTGGTACTCAAAGAAGTCAGAAGAGAATATTGGATCCCCTGGAAATGAAGTTATAGTCAGTTATGAACCATCATATGGGTGCTGGGAACCAAACCCAGGCCCTCTGTGAGAACAGCAAGTGCTCTTAAACACTGAGCCAACTCTCCAACCTCAATGATAAAATAATTATTTTAAGGAGCTTAGGTTAATTTAATGGAAAAATTCACTAAAATTTGGAAAACAGTAATGGGCAAAATGAAAGATTTCAAAGACTAAAAATATTTTTAAAAACAAAGAGAAATTCTGTGACCAATAAGTGAAGTAAAGTAAATGGAAAAAATGGAATAGCACCAGTAGCAGAATCATTTGGAGGTAAGAACCTAACTGTGAAGATAAATTATTTTAAAACATAGTAAAAGGAGAAAAGGGAAAAATAAATATAAAGAAAAAAACTTGAATTTAATTTTATTGTTTTAGTTATTCATTTTACATCATGCTCACTGACCCCTCCCGTCCACCCCCTCCCACAATCCTTCCCCCATCTCTCTCTCCCCTTCTCCTCTGACCTGGTTATCCCACCACACTGGCACTTTAAGTCTCTGTGAATCTAGGCACTTCCTCTCTCATTGAGGCCAGACAAGGCAGCCCAGCTGGTAGAACATATACTACGCACAGGCAACAGTTTTGGGATAGCCTCCGTTCCAGTTGTTCTGGACTCACAAGAAGAACAAGCTGAACACCTGCTACATATGTGCAGAAAGATCTAGGTCCAACCCATGTATGTTCTTTGTTTGGTGGTTCAATCTCTGAGAGCCCCAAGGGTCCAGGTTAGTTGACTCTGTTGGTCTTCCTGTGGAATTTCTATCCCCTTTAGGGCCTGCAATCCTTTCTCTTATTCTTCCATAAAAGTCCTCAAGCTCCATCCACTGTTTGACTCTGGGTGTCTGCATCTGTCTGAGTCAGCTGCTGGGTAGAGCCTCTCAGAGGACAACATGCTCCTGTCTGCAAGCATAACACAGTATTAATAGTGTTAGAGATTGGTGCTTGCCCATGGGATAGGTCTCAAGATGGGCTGGTTTATATTTGGCCATTCCCTCAACCTCTGCTCCATTCACTGTGCCTGTATTTCTTGTAAACAGGATAAATTTTGGGTTGAAAATTTTATGGGTGGGTTGGTGTCTCTATCACTCCATGGGGGTTTCTGTCTGGCCTCAGGAGGTGACCGTTTCAGGTTCCATATCCCCAATGTAGTGAGTCACAGCTAAGGTCATCCCCATTGATTCTTGGGGACCACCCTTATCCCAGGTCTCTGTCTCTGTCTCATCCTAGAGATGCCCCTCCACCTCCTCACCCCCATCAGTTGCAGATTTCTATTCTTTTTCATGGCCATTTCTCCTGTCCTTCCCCACACTTGATACTGAACTCCCCATTCCCCTCCCCATTCCCCCTCCCTCCCAGTTCCCTCCCTCTATCTGCTTCTTATGACTATTTTAGTCCCCCTTCTAAGTGAGATTCAAGTTTCCTCACTTGGGCCTTTCTTCTTGCTTAGTTTCTTTGGGTCTGTGGAGTGTAGCATGATCATAAAGAACATTTACTGAGGCACAATTAAAAACAAGAAAGCAGGAAAACAGGTATGCATGGTGGTGCACACTTTTAATCCCAGCACTCAGGAGGCAGAGGCAGGTAGATCTACAAAGCAAGTTCCAGTACAGTCAGGGCTACACAGAGAAACTCTGTCTCAAATAACAAAACAGAAGGAAAGGAAAGAAGGAACGAAAGAAGGAAGAGAGAAAGAGAGAGGGGGAAGAAAGAAAGAAAGAAAGAAAGAAAGAAAGAAAGAAAGAAAGAGAGAGACAGAGAGAGACAGAAAGAAAGAAAGAAAGAAAGAAAGAAAGAAAGAAAGAAAGAAAGAAAGAAAGAAAGGAGAGCAAGCAGGAAAAGAGTCAAGTAAACATCATTATGATCCCACAAGACCAGCAGTAGATTTTTCAGCAGTTAAGTCACAGGTTGAAACAGAGTGCACTGATACATCCAAGTACCAAGGAAAATATATCTTCTAAGCAAACATTCTGTTACCAGCTTAGCAAATCTGTCCTTCAGCTATAAAAGTAGAGAGAAAGACTTCCTCAAAGAAGCAAAAGCTGAGGAAGCTGATCGCCATAAGATCAGTGTTGCAAGCCATGCTAAACAGGGTTGTTCAAATGGAGGTACATGATGCTAATTAATAACAGGAAAAATATGGAGTGGGCCAAAGACACACCCCACAGCTCACCAGGAACTGCCCCGAACCCGAGAGACACAGGGACC
>JAPYYD010004392.1:0-13152 GCA_028551405.1 Uromys caudimaculatus | reverse complement strand
CGATCTCCGGCGAGGGATCTTTGTCCCGGCGCTGATCAGGTGTGGGGCCCTGTGGCCCAAGCTGAGGTCTCCGGCCGTCGCCGGAAGCTGCTGGCGGTCAGTCTCTGTCAGGAATGATATTTTTTAAGAGGTCGACAGTGACTGAAGTTTGGCTGTTATGTATATTATTTTTCTAATTCTATAAATGTTTGGCATTTTCCTTAATACAGACTTTAAAATTACACTCTGTGATTATTTTCAGTTACAGCTGTGTAATTTTGTCTGAAAATATCTTTATTCTTTCTTCATAGCAGACCAATAGTTAAGCTAAATACAGTTTTCTAGTTTGGCAATCATTTTCTCACCACTGGATCCCTCCGGGTAGGTCTCGCCATGTAGGACAGGCAAACAAGAGCTTTCTTTCCTTTGCCTCTGACTCCCAGGTGTTGAGAAGACAGGTGTACACACAACCATACCTCAGATCTATTCTTATTCTTAATGAGGGTAAGAGGTTTTTTTCATATTAATGTATTTGTGTGTAGAAAGGGTACATGCCTATGTGCCACCATGTGTGTGTGGAGGTCAGAGGACAGTATGTAGAGTCAATTTTCCCCTTCCACCATGTAGGTCTTGGGACCTCAGCCTCTGGCTTGGCCTGCTGCAGGCACTTTTACATACTGAGCCATTTTATAGGACTTCTCACTCTAGCTCTTTATATACAACCTATTCATTCCTTCATTTTTAAGAAATAGCATGGGCTGTTAAGAGCACTGACTGCTCTTCCAGAGGTTCTGAGTTCAATTCCCAGCAACCACATGGTGACTCACAACCATCTGTAATGAGATCAGATGTTCTATTCTTGTGTGTCTGAAGACAGTGACAATGTACTCATATACATAAAATAAATAAATAAGTCTTTTTTGAAAGAAAGAAAAGAAGAAAGAAAGAGCGTGTTCAGAGACCACAGCCAAATTGGAAACCTCTACCTGGTCCCTCCCCTTGGAGTTCAAGGAGCCCTGACAATGAAAGGGGAGGAGGAACTGTAGGAGCCGGATGGGTGGAGAACACCAGGAGAACATGGCCCACACAGTCAACTAAATGGGACTCACAGCAACTGAAGTGACAGTCCCGGAGCCTGCATGTGTCTGACCTAGGTCCTCTGCATATATGCTGTGGTTGTGGAGCTTGGTGTTTTTATGGGACTCCTAACAGAGGGAGTGGGGGCTATCTCTGGCACCTTTGCCTGCTCTTGGGACCATTTTCCTCCCCCTGAGTTGCCTCACCAAGCCCTGAGATGAGGGTTTATGCCTAGTCTTACTGTATCTTTCTGTGTCCTGTTGGGTTGATATCCCTGGGAGGCCTGCTCTTTTCTGAAAGGAAATGGAGGAACAGTAGATCTGAGGGAGAGAGGTAGTGGAGCGGCAGGCTGGGAGAGAGGAAACTGAGGTCAGGATGTATTGCGTGAGAAAGAATAAATAAAAAGCAACAACAACAAAAACCTCACATAACGAAGAGAGAAGTGATGGGGGGGGGGGGGAGAAAGGGAGAACATGGGAATGTTTAGACTCCTTGTGGCCAATCAGTAAGTTGGCAACAATTGATTGTACTTCCTTGTGAAGCCTTTACTAGGCTTTCTTAGTAGGATTTTAGCACTTAAAATTTGGATGTATCCATACATACAACTCAGATGCTTCCAGAGGGTTTATTTTCAATTATTTGTCTTTTTCCTATGCCAGTGTCTTTCCTCAGATACCAGATAACCTTCGGCTGTCACTCATTTCTGCTCTGCAAAGCAGACAGGGAAATTGTCTCCAGGAAGACAGAACTGTTCTCATTCCCGGGTGATGAGGGAGCTGGAGGGGGGTTCACTGGTGAGGCTCAGACACAGGCAAAGCTTTAGTCTCTGGGAGGAAACACTTATCTTTAGCCAGGGTTGGTGAAGACTGCACCGCCAGCCTCAGTAGCATCTATCTGGTGAGGAGCATACCAAGGACGGGCTTACTGCTCAATATGCAAATGTCCACTCGAGTATCTCACCCATAAAATACTGTATTCTTGATCTCCTTCAGTCACATTTGGCTGTATTATTGGCAACAGGCCACACAGTGGGGGTAGATCTAATGCTTACCTACCAGTGACCTTCAGCCCAGGGCTCACGTACTTGATCATTTGGTCCCCAGTTGGTGGCACAGTTTGGAGAACTTTATGGAATTTTTGGAACAAGAAGTCACACCACAGACTTACAGCCAGGAAGCTGAACTTGAAGGTTACAGGCTGATTCCGGATCCAGCTCAACACCTCAGCTTCCTGACCCTCTGGAATGCAACAGGCTGTGGAACAAGTAAGCTCCAGCTGGCAGGAACAAGTATCTGGTGGTCACGCTTTCTCCACCATGCTGGGCTGCATCCCTCGAATCTGAGCTACACTGTCTTCGCCCCTTCTTTCTTGTTGTCTCAGGCACATGAAAAATCCCTAATGCACCATCCTGTCTCCGCATTCAAACTGCACTCCTAATATTCCCAGGAGAGAATAACTGTTCCTACTCAGATAAATATTCAGATACTAATATGCTAAGTGATGGAAAATACCACAAAGCTTAGAGTTTAAAAGCTTTGTTGTGAAACTGATCAATGAATTCAAATAACATTCACCTTTGCAGTGGGCAACGACGGTACTTGATAGATTAAGACATTCTAATGTTTTTTTTTAATAATGTGAAAGTCAATGAGAGAGCTAGAGCAGCCAGGGCGTTGCCTCACAACACTCAAGCCGACAAAGCTCACTGACATTAGAAGCACTCTTCACCGGCATCTACATACTGCATTAGTCTAGGTAGCTCATGCGCAGACAGCACAGGGGAGCCTGAGCAACGGAGAGTTTAGCTTTCCAGCCACTGAACTTCACCAAGACACAAGGAAGGCAAGATGGTAAGAAGAACTGAGTGCTCTTGGCTTAGGGAGGGACTGGCTTGCAAAAACAAACACACACAAAACGTGGCTTAGCCTGGTGGCATTGAAGACCACACAGTAGAGGTGGTACTGGAAAGGAAGATTAGTGAGTGACTTGGGATCCTCACTGCTTCTCAAGAGCTGTGCACATTTGTTCTTTTGCATGATCTCTCTGTACATCTTTGAAACAAGGTAACAGTAACAACACAGGCTTATTTAGACAACCCCTTTTATGAGAAGCCATCATTTTTATCACCAATTAAGATATTAAAGTGGAAAAACAAAGCCAGGCAGTGGTGGTGCACACCTTTAATCCCAGCACTTGGGAGGCAGAGGCAGGTGGATTTCTGAGTTTGAGGCCAGCCTGGTCTACAGAGTGAGTTCCAGGACAGCCAGGGCTACACAGAGAAACCCTGTCTCAAAAAACAAACAAAAAGTGGAAAAACAAGACAAAAATACTATTTAGAATATCATTCTGCTATGGCTTATAAACAGATATGACATCTGACATAGGGTCTCTGGTTCCCAGTAAATGCTAATTGAACTGAATTTCCACATGCACTCGTGTGTTTAGCAAAAACCATGAATGCACCCACCCATGAGATACTTTTACCATTGCTAATAAGAGTCCTCATTATTTTCTTTTGTGAAACCATCTGATAACTGACTGGATTTCCAACTGGGAATGTCAAGAACCAATCCAAGTGTCACTGTGTGGACCAGTGACTCAAAGACTAGCACATTCCGCTCATCCCAGCAGGCTTCAGTTTATTCCAAAATATGATTCCAGGGCACTGAACTATAGGCAGGACAATTGCAGCTGTAAAATTCCATATTTCTCTTGGCTCTAAATACCAGCAGGGTTTAGTATAAAAGCTAAAATCACTCTAACATTAGATAATGCATTCCATATCTCTAAATAAAGAAAATTCTATGAGCCAAATGAGGAATGAAAAGGAAATATTATTTATCAGAGGTTTATTTACTTAACTCAATTCATATGCATTACTGTATTCTTTGAAAAAAATGTATTTTATGTGTATTCAAGTCTGTGTGTACATGCACCAGGTTTATTACTGGTACTAGTGGAGCCCAGAAGGAGGGGCTTGCCCTTGAAGGCAGGATGAAGACAGTTGTAAGGTACCAGGCAGGTGCTGGGGAACAAACTGGAGCTCTCGGCAAGAACAGCGAATGCTAACTTCTGCTCCCTCTCTTATGTCTAAATTATTGTATTCTAAACTTTTATATAATTGTATGTCCCCATGCCATGTAAATTGGACATATTCCTCTTTTCATCTTATAAATACCAAACCAATATTTAGCATATGCCAACAAGGTCCCCTGTGTAATAACGAGGAAGGTAAACCTGACCCTTGCTTTAGAGAATTTATGTTCAAAAGGACAAAGATACTAAAACCAGAGTCAGAACCCTCAGTGTAGAAGTAACTCTATGGGAGGGGAGGTGTCCTGGCACACTCCTCCCTGGTTAGCTCCCGAGTAAACAGCGCAGAGACATCAGAATTTAGTAACAGACTACAAACCTAAACCAGACAGGTTCTGAGACTATTGTAACTGGAGTAGGCTATTAATAACCAGACAAATGCCCCATTCCTTGCCATCTGCTGGGTGTCACGTGTGTCCTCAGGTGAGCTTCTACTGCCTCATGCTCATGGTCCATCCTCCTTCCCCTCCTGTGTTCTTTCTCCTTGTGGTCCCATCCTGAGACCCCCTACTCTATCTCAAGTCCAGCCTTCCTCTCTCTCCTGCCCAGTCACAGGTTTCTAGCCTTTATTGTCCAGTAAGAGATTATTGGGGAACATTCTTTACAGCACATTGGTCAATGCCCATACTTAGACTGCAACCTGATCTTGGTGCTCAGAACTCAGCATCTGAATACAGAGCACACAGGACCAACCCCAACTCCTCAGTGCAGTCCCTGGCAGGTGAAAGCAGTGTCAGAGTGGGGCATTTACTACGTCTGAATCACAGAGGGCAAGAGGCACAGTGGTGATGTGAGTTTGGAATAGAGAAGACTGTGATCTCTTTACACTGCAGACAGGTCACACGGGTCTGTAAGAGTTACATGGGTCTGGGCAGGCACAAGTGTGGCAGTTGACTGGGCAGTGAAGAATCTAGGCAGCAAAGGTGGAAGGTGACCAGTGGTTGGTGGTTGTACCACAGCAGATCTGTTGGGGACGGAGAGAAGAAATCTTTAAAATATTTAGCCATTGTTACACATGCTGGTATACACACACACACACACACACACACACACACACACACACACACACACATATATATATATATATATATATATATATATATATATATATATATATATATATATATATATATATTAAAGGGAAAGAAACATAATGTAATTCTACTATAATCTCAAAAATAAAAGAAATAACTTAAAAAGTTTAAGGAAAGGCTTCTTGTGATTTTACAGGAAAGGGACTGAGAGGGATGGGGAAGGTATCAATGTTTCTGGCTTCGGCTGGAAAAAGAGAATGGTGAGCACGCAGCCATCCCTTTCTCCACAGACTTGGAAGATAAGTAGAGTTCTGGGAAAGGGATGTTGGTGCCAACCATTTGATGGTGCTGGTAGAGGGGATCTGGGTGCAGATGTTAAGTATTATCCTGCATCTCATTTTTAATAAGTCTAGAAGGCCTGGACAGTAAAACCTACTGATACCCGGAGCAAGGGTGCAGAGAGTCCCCGGAGGAACACATACACTAAGAGACAGGGGAAAGGGGAAGACAGCCAAAGAAAAGAGGCTCAGAGCTTCCAGAAGGGTGGAGACAGACAGGAAAGCACTGGGGCTTAGAGCCAGAGGTGAGGAAGGTTGGGCTGGTGAGTGTTAAATGCTACTCAAAGTGGAAGCCCAGCGAGCCTGGGAAATGGCTCCGTGGGCTCCACCCAGGGTAGGGCAGGGAAAGAGAGGTGAGAAAGGGAGGTGAAAGCAAACACTTCCTGAGGCTGAACTGAAAGAGACTGAGGTGTAAGGGCCATTGGGCAGGGGCCCAAGTGGTCTTCTGTCCGTGTGTTTCCAGGTGAGAGATACAATAAGGATCATTTTAAATACTAGGAGAGGAAAACCAGGGGAGCAGAAGCAGAAAGACTGAGGAATAGGAAGAAGAAAAGCAAGTGAGGAAAATGGGAGAGGAGCCAGCGCCAGGCGAAGACGTGCGTGCCTCAGCACCACTTGGACATCGTTGAAATCTATCCCATATGTACTTGGTTCTGAAGAAACATGGAAAGAGAGATCATCAGTATTTGGGGGGTGGGGCGGCAGTTTAGGGGTATGTGAATAAATGAGCTTTATAGATAAAAAGGTATAAAACAGATACTGAAGCTGAATACAGCAAAAAATGGAATTCATTATTAAATGAAAGGAAAGACTTCTAATTTACTACAATTGTCCTGCTTGATCTCCTAACGTTTCTGCGAAGTCATTTTGCACCTTTATCACCATTGCCTGCTGAGTCTGAAGCCTTAAGGAAATTTGTTTTTTCACGGTTTTCTTTTCCAGAGGATTGCCGACTTATCTGGAGGCAGAACTTATGGCTCAGCCAGATTCGGTTCTCAAACATTCACAGAAAAAATGGTCCAGTGAGCTCACTTCCAGTCACCACAAGCTGCTGCCAGGAAAAGTCCTAGAGCCAAGAACACAAGGGAGAGGGGCAGCTCTTCCTGTCCCCAGTGCAGTCATCCTTCGTTCCTTCAGATATATGCTTTGAAATTATCAGTCGATGCGATGCTAAGACCAAGATAAAAGGGGCACAGCCTTGTTCAAAGCAGGAAGCTCACCCAGTGTGCAGTGCTAAGGAGAGAGACCCCTGAGAAGAGGAAGATAAGCCCAGCTCCTGTACATAGACTGTCAGGTCTTTACCTCAAGGAATCAGACTGACGATTTTCATGATAGGTTCTGAGTCAACTACTCCTTTATTTAAAAAAAAAACAAAAAAAACCCCACTTCCAAGGGGAGCAAGTGATAAGAAATACTGAGGGGTCAAAAGGTTTCTTTCAGGGTTATATTAATTTATCTTAGAGCAAAGAACCATGCCAATAGACAAGGTATCCATTCAGTCCTGATCATAGTGACAAACCTTAAGTAAAAATCATGTCAGGAAAAGGCTCCCAATCAGTTGTTGACCAACTTGCCTATGAAGAATGTCTTTATTATTCTAACTGGAAAGTGGGCACTGACACCTAAGCCCAGTGAAGATTCCATTCAGGTGAGGGGTAGGGAGAGGAATCCATCGAATGAAAGTGAGTTAGTATCTTGGTTCACCTAGCAGATAAAAAACATCTCTAAGTATATAGAAATCTGACACAATGGGAAAAAAAATGGCCCTCAAAGGTTTCCTGGTCACAGCCAACAGTTTCAAGTCTAGTTAGCAAATGCCCTGGAGATGGAGGGAGAGTCCTGGAGTGGCTTCCAACCTAGCTGGGTAAGCTAACCTGGAAGACTAGGAGCAGGTCATTTATGTCACATGTGTTGAAATAGGCGCAGTCTCAAGACAAAATTATAGATTGGCTGAGGGCTTCAAATGAGATTCCCACCTTAGGGCACTTTGTGAGCTTGAGCCTATTTCGGAAGGCACGTTTTGTTTAAAGTGACCATTATGAAGCATCAATATATAACAGCTTATTACAGCCTTAGAAAATGGAATTTTTAAAAAGATAATAATGAAGACATCATCAACATGGCTGAAAGGTAATAGGCACAAATTCTGAAAGGAAGGAAGGAAGGAAGGAAGGAAGGAAGGAAGGAAGGAAGGAAGGAAGGAAGGAAGGAAGGAAGGAAGGAAGAGAAAGAAAGAAAGAAAGAAAGAAAGAAAGAAAGAAAGAAAGAAAGAAAGAAAGAAAGAAAGAAAGAAAGAAAGAAAGAAAAAAAACAGCCAAGGGGGGAAAAATCAACTTCTAGAAAACTTTGCTGCCAATCCAGAGGCTGATGTTATGAGACACACTCTAAAAGACCGAATAGATTAAGCAGAAAAAGACAAAACCAAGTCAGGGCTCCCAATTCAGTCACTGCTGAGTTGGTGAAGCAATTGGACAAAAATTATTCTAGTGCAAACTGCTGAGGCCTCTTGGGTTCACCTTGTGATCCTGTTTCAAGGGTGTGGTCCGATGTTTTCCTTGTCTGTCACTTCTGCTGTGTGCAGTTCAGACATACTGTTTACCCCACGTACGTAACATTGGCATTATAAATTGGCATGCAATTTCACTCAGAACAAGGGTTAAGCACATGAAAGCCATATCATTTTCTACCCACCTAATCAGTCAAAACAAAAGTGTCCAGAAACATACTGTGTTCACGGGGAAGAGAGGGCATCGAGTTTCTCAGAATGCTGACAAACACTGGAGAAGTCTTGCTGTCAGGGCACCACAGCTGGTCAACAGCTGTCGAATGCACCCTCATCATCTATGGTCATTGGGAGCACTGGGAATCGAATGGAGACTTACATGCGTGTGCTGATGCAATGACCTATGCAGAACACTCTGTAGCTTGTAGACAAGACAGCTGTCTCAAGGTTGTAAAAATTAATGATAGAATATCAAGACAGTGAAAATGTAACTATATCTAAAAATAAATAGCTTTATATGTTGACATAGGAAAGTCTCTAAGATATGACATGATGTGAAAATCATTAATGTGAAAGTGTACGTGTGTGTGTATGTGTGCATGTGCACGTGTGTATATGTATGTGTGTGTCTATGTGGATGTGTGTATATATGTGTGTCCATTTGTGTGTATGTGTTTATCTGTGTGTATGTGTGTATATATGTGTGCGTGTGCATGGGTGCATATGTGTGTATGTGTGTATGTCTATGTGCATGTGTGTGTATGTATTTATCTGTGTGTAGATGTGTGTATGTGTGTGTGTGCATGTGTGTGTATATATGTGTGCATGTGCATGAGTGCATATGTGTGTGTCCATGTATGTGTAAGTATGTGTCCATGTGTGTGTCCATGTGTTTGTATGTGTGTATCCATGTGTGTGTAAGTATGTGTCCATGTGTGTGTATGTGTGTGTGTCCATGTGTGTATGTGTATATATAAGAATCTAATGCCTATGAAAAGGAAGCCAATAATAAACATGTAGATGTGAGAGCAGCCCTGAAAGGACCAAGAGATGAGGGGCAGTTTCCTATGGACAAGAATAGGCAGGAGACTTCTGCCTTTGGGGATTTTAGTTTTTAAACCGTGTAAATGTACCATTGTTTCTAAAGTGAAGAAGTCAGTCTTTAAGAAATTATTCTCTTGGAAGTATATTGTCTTCACCAAGTGCGGACTGCATCATGACCATTCCATGGCTTTGGCACCTAGCCCAGGGCAGAGCACGGACCGCTAGATCAACAGTACTTGCTGGATAAACGAAGGAGTCAAGTTCCGCACACTAAGCTTGGCTAACAGAGGAGCAAACACGCTGCTTTGGTGCTTCACAGAGTCCCCTGTGTGATACACGGCAGGCCGAATGATTCCTGAGAAGGATGTGGCAGAAGAGAAAGACAAAAGAAGTCAGGGAGATGGACGCTGAGGTGAATCCAGGTTCTAGACAGCAAATCCTCATGCTGGCAGGCTCTCATTCTCTAGATCTTTCTAGAGTCGGCCAACTAAGGTTGGGTAGACAGACTGAAGACGGGGAGGGAAAGACAAAAGCAGAGAGAGTTGCACAATGCAGATTTCAAGTAGAATCAGTTGCTTTTCTCTCAAAAAAAAAAACCAAAGATGATTTGGGATTTATTTGGTTTTAAGTAAGCCATTTGGCTTATGGTCCTTTTTAAACTGGTTGCAGATTTTAAGTCTTTCTTTTATGGTTTCTTTTAAATATTTATTTGATACTGTTTTCATCTCCAAGGTTCAAAGTCACCAGCCCACTTAGAGTCATTTGAATTAGTAAGTGATTATCGGTTGTTACAGTCCATGGCTTAGAGAGCTGACCTGGCTGTACATGGCATCTCTGAGGATCTGTAAAACTTCAATGAACACTGGAAATGCAGTCACATGTTGCCTGACTTAACTGACCCTCAGAGTGATGTGGGTATCCATCCTCCAAATTCTGCCTCCAAGTGCGGCTAAACTGCAAGAGAGCTGAAGAGAGCTTTCTCTCTCTTAACTCATTCTTTAGCCTTTCTGTGGAAGGAAACTATTTTCAAAATCAAATGAGTATAGAATATGTTTCAATAGCTTTTCTACTGAAGTCTGTAACAAAAAGCCATATCCATCGTATTTTTCCTTTGGAAGGGTAGCCTACAAGACACTCTTTACTTCCTTAATATAGAAGCTGCATGGTATAAGAAACCTCTACTTGCTTCACAGGAAGTCACTACACAGAAGGCAGACACCAAGGCTAAGCTAACTCGCTGCTGGGACTCAAGGCTCCCAACATCTGCTCAGAAAGATTTTTAGGCTATTCACATTGCTCCACAACAATTGTCCAGAAATTAGAAACTAGTCACATGATCAAGCATAACAATGGGTAATTTGCATTATATAACATAGGCAGGCATGGTGCCCTGCAGTCTCATACACTAGCAATGACAATAATTCACTGTAACTGCACATGACAATGTTGACGGACCTTAGCAACATCATCAAGTGCAAACAGAAGTGCTCAGAAAAACTACTCAGCTTGATGCTCTTTTTTTAACATAATTTTTCCAAACAAAGATGCATGCTATTTCATTTACACACACATGCTCACATACATACACACACACGTCCAAACCCATGCAAACAAGCAGTGCAATAAACAGGAGCATGCACACACACACATACATACATGCTCACATACATGCATGCACACATGTACACATGCAAATAGGCATGCACACACACACAGGAGCATGCACACACACACTTGCATAAGCACACCCATGCACACACATACACACATACATGTACACACACATGTACACACACAGATACACACATGCACACACACACAAATATGTACATGTGAACAAAGCATGAAACTGCAGCAGAAATCAAAAGAAAGCTCCTCATGGAATTCAAGATGGCCATTGCCTCTGAAAGAGGAGTAGGGGAGGGGTCACTGGCACACAGGTAGAAGGGAATGAGTGTTCCAGCCCTGTGTCTGGGACACACAGTTTTGACATTCATCATAGTATTAAAATAAGAGTACTTAAAACTAAACCAGAGATGAGAGTATCACAAAATAAAATACATATGAAAATTCTATAAGAGAATGTTATTTTGTATGTTAATTAAAGGAACAAAACCCTAAGTATTCATACCACAGGATGGGAACAGAAGCTTGTAATGGATGTGTTTAGGATGTGCTACAAAGTGCTGAGCACTTCAGTGATGCTTTCCTTGGTGAGCAAACACACTCTACTTTTAAATAAGCATTTCTATGGTGGTGGTGTTTAATGTACTAACGGCTCGTGTTTCTAGTTCATAAATAGCCTGACACTGACGTTGTGATCTTACTGATACAGAAACAGCTTCATCTCTAGAATCAGACAAGACTTTGATAATGAATAATCAGCATGAATAACAGCTTCTTGGGATAGCTTTGGCCTTGTTCTTCTCTGTAAAGCCTGTGGATTAACTTGGTTCTCCAGAGCAGTCTCCAGTGAAGGACTCTCCCCTAGATTTCCCCTGGCCTCACCCCTTCACCTGATGACTTCTCTGACAAACAAAACAAAACAAAACAAAACAAAACCAAACAACAAAAACCCCAGTACAACCTGTAACCATTTGCTCCCCAGTGAGCCTCTTACTCCTCAAGAACAGCTTACATCTGCCTCCCGTTTATCACAACAAAACTGTGAAGAATGCAGGACAAAGAGGAATTGAACAGATGACCGTAGATGATTCTAAAAGGATGTGCTCGAAATATATGCAGGTTGTCTAATATTAATGCCCATGCATAATTCCTAATATTCACATACTGCTTTTAATTTGTAACAATCTGTAGTAATATTTATAACAAACATAGCTCTTTTGCTTACAGTAGTGGCACAAATTTGCCCTTTCAAATGACTAATTTTTTTTTTTATTGAGTGCAGTTTTAAAATTTTGAAAATAGTCTCAAGCACATGTGTTAATGTAAACCAATCAAAGGTTATGGGGGTAACAGGTGAATAACTTAATGTAGAAGGAATTCATTCTGGCACAAATGTTCAAGACTGTCTTGGTACCCCTCCCTGCCAGAAAAAGGAACTTAAATATTCAAATCACCTACAGATAAATTAACTCCATAGTCCTCTCACTAAGAAATAATTACCAGTTCTACTGTCTTTTTTTTTCCATTTTTTTGATATTTTATTTACATTTCCAATGTTTCCCCCTTTCTAGGTCTCCTATTTGGAAACCACTTATCCCCTCCCCCTCCCCTTCCCCCACTTCTATGAGGCAATTCTACCTCCCACCCGCCCACGCACTCCCATATTCCCACCTTGACATTCCCCTTTACTAGGGCCTCTCCTCCCCCTGATGGCCAACAAGGCCCTCCTCTGCCACCTATGTGGTCCAAACCATGAGTCCCTCCATGTGTATTCTTTGGTTGGTGGTCCAGTCTGCAGGAGCACCGGGGTGTCAGGCCAGTGGACACTGTTGCTCCCTCCATGGGGCTGCACACTTCCTCAGCTCCTTCAGTCCCTTCTCCAACTCCTCCATCTGGGACCTCACTCTCAGTCCAGTGGTTACTGTAAAGTGAAACTTGGGTATTATGAACGTTTGGGCTAATATCCACTTATCAGTGAGTACATACCATGTTCCTTCTTTTGTGACTGAGTTACCTTGCTCAGGATGATATTTTCAAGTTCCATCCATTTGCCTGCAAATTTCATTAAGTCATTGTTTTTAATAGCTGAGTAGTACTCCATTGTGTAGATGTACCACATTTTCTGTATCCATTCCTCCACTGAGGGACATCTGGGTTGTTTCCAGCTTCTAAATATGGCTGCTATGAACATAGTGGAGCAGTCTTTATTACATGTTGGAGCATCTTCTGGGTATATGCCCAGGAGTGGTATAGCTGGGTCCTCAGGTAGTATTATGTCCATTTTTCTGAGGGTCTGCCAAACTGATTTCCAGAGTGGTTGTACCAGCTTGCAATTCCACCAACAATGGAGGAGTGTTCCTCTTTCTCCACATCCTCGCCAGCATCTGCTGTCACTTGAGTTTTTGATCTTAGCCATTCTGACTGGTGTGAGGTGGATTGTTTTGATTTGCTTCTTTAG
>JAPYYD010004391.1:0-13153 GCA_028551405.1 Uromys caudimaculatus | reverse complement strand
ATTCTTCTACATGTAGACCGCCAGTTGACCCAGCACCATTTGTTGAAGATGCTGTCTTTTTTCCACTGAGTGGTTTTAGTTCCTTTGTCGAAGATCAAGTGACCATAGGTGTGTGGGTTCATTTCTGGGTCATCAATTCTATTTTTAAATTTTCATAGATGTGTATTATATCTGCATCATCCTCCCAAATTCCTTTGATGTCCCCTCCCAAATTCCTGACCTTTTTATCATTATACACACACACACACACACACACACACACAGAGCTGAGTCTAATTGATGTTTCTTGCTTCAACTGGTATTGCGTAACTAAACAGAGAGCTCATCTCTGAGGAAGACTACTCTCTCTTTGCTGTTGCTATTTGCCTGTAGCACTTTGCCTATAGACCATGCCTATGAGATGCCTCTCCTCACCCTGTACATTGGCATGGCAACTGTCATTGTCATTATGCAGTTCTCATTCAGGCAGCCATACTTGAGATGTTATAAATGCAGCCTCCCTGACATACATGAAGGACAAAAATCAGACTTTTATCATCTCTCTCCACTTATTTGCTGTTCCCTGAGCTTTAGGTATAAGGGTTGCGTGTTATATGTATCAAATGGTGCTAAGCAGCACACAGTCGCCTGTTTGTATTTTGACCAGTTAGGGCTTTCTGTAATATTTTCCATTTGCTGCAAAGAAGATTTCTTTAGTGAGAAATGATAACTGCACTTATTTATGAATATAAGGACATGTATTTAGAAAGCAGTTAGGAATTATACCGGTTAAGAAAAGTGACAGTAGCAGGTTCTCCTATAAGATATATAACCTTACTATTTAAGAGTATTTGGTTGTGTTTAGAGTGTCAGACATGATTTCCATCCTATTCAGGGGTCCTTTAGTCCAATGAGACAGTTGGTGATTACCGACAAGGTATAGATGCCATTAGGTTAGGATACACATTCTTCTTACCCTATTAGACCTCTATATCCTCCTGACCTTATGCTGAAGGCAATATTTCTAACCTGTAGCTCCAGCCAAATCTGGACATCCTGTTTCCTGGCTCAGTTGGAAAATAATCCTGATTCTACCCTTCAGATATCTCTCTAATACCAGACCTAACCTGGTTTATACATCTTGTGCTACAGCTGATTCTCGTGAATCCCATCTTCAACAACTGCACGCTCTGAGCTTTACCTTCTTAAAACATTTATTACTGTTTCAAAATATACTTGGAGACAATTTGTCTACTCCAATCTGTTAATTTTCCAAATAGAACAGTGAAACCATGTCAAATACAGGTGCTGTATAACACTGTCATATGGAAGAAACAGTGAAAAAAAATCAAGTTTTATTAGGCTTTTCTTGTTTTTCAGTTACTATTTCTCTGTGTAGCCCTGGATGTCCTAGAACTTGCTCTGTAGACAGACTATCCTTGAACTCAGAGATCTGCCTCTATTTGCCTGGTGAGTACTGAGATTAAAGGCATGTGTCACAACGCTCAATTTGCTTTTTTCTTTTCATATGAGTTTTGTGAGATTAAATGTAGCAATCTGCAACCCCCAAAATTCCACCAGAAAATACTTACAGCTTATAAGCAACTTCAGCAAAGTGGCTGGATATAAAATTCAGTCAAAGAATTAGCCTTCCTCTATACATATCTCATGGATCAGCAGGATTAACATAGTAAAAATGGCCATTTTACCAAAAGCAATCTACAAATTCAATGCAATCCCCATCAAAATTCCAACTCAATTCTTCACAGAGATGGAAAGAGCAATTCTCAAATTCACATGGAATAACAACAACAACAAAATAATAAGATAACAAAAAAGCAACCTATTCTCAACAATGAAAGAACTTCTAGGGGAATCAGCATCCCTGACCTCAAGCTATACTACAGAGCAGTAGTGATAAAAACTGTATGGTATTGGTACATTGACAGGCAGGTAGATTAATGGAATAGAATTAAAGACCCAGAAATGAACCCACACAACTAAGGTCACTTGACCTTTGACAAAGGAGCTAAAACCATCCAGTGGAAAAAACAGCATTTTCAACAAATGGTGCTGGTTCAACTGGCAATCAGATTTTAGAAGAATGCAAATGCGAATTCATCTAAACTCATCTCCTTGTATAAGGCTCAAGTCCAAGTGGATCAAGGACCTCCACGTTAAAACCAGATATGCTGAATCTAATAGAAGGGAAAGTGGGAAAGAGCCTCAAACACATTGGCACAGGGGAAATTTTTCTGAACAGAAAACCAATGGTTCAGGCTCTAAGATAAACAATTGATAAATGGGATCTCATAAAATTGAAAAGCTACAGTAAGGCAAAGAACACTGTCAGTAAGACAAATTGGGAAAAATATTTACCAACTCTTGTAGATAGAGGGTCAATATCCACAATATATAAAGAATTCAAGAAATTAGAGAACCAAAAAAATAAAATAAAATCAATAAAAATGGGGTACAGAGCTAAACAAAGAATTCTTAATTGAGGAATCTCAAATGGCTGAGAAGCACATAAAGAAATGTTCAACATCCTTAGACATCAGGAAAATGGAAATCAAAATAACCTCACACCAACCAGAATGGCTAAGATAAAAAACTCAGGTATCCGGGCAGTGGTGGCGCATGCCTTTCTTTAATCCCAGCACTTGGGAGGCAGAGGCAGGCAGATTTCTGAGTTCGAGGCCAGCCTGGTCTACAGAGTGAGTTCCACGACAGCCAGGGCTACACAGAGAAACCCTGTCTCGAAAAACAAACAAACAAACAAACAAAAAAAAAAAAAAAAAAAAAAGAAAAAACCAAACCACAAAATCTGAGGTGACAGCAGATGCTGGTAAGGATGTGGAGAAAGAGGAACATTCCTCCATTGCTGGTGAGATTGCAAGCTAGTAAACCTACTTTGGCAAACAATCTGGTGGTTCTTTATAAAACTGGAAATAGTTCTACCTGAAGACCCAGCTATACCACTACTGGGCATATACCCAAAACTACTCCAACATATAACAAGGACACATGCTACTATGTTTATAGCAGCCTTATTTATAATAGCCAGAAGCAGGAAACAACCAGATGTCACTCAACAGAAGAATGGATATAGAAAATGTGGTACATTTACACGATAAAATACTACATTGCTATTAAAAACACTGACTTAATGAAATTTACAAGCAAATGGATGGAACTAGAAACTATAATCCTGAGTGAGGTAACTCAGACAACAGAAGAACGCACATGGCATGTACTCAATGATAAGCAGATATTAGCCCCAAAGCTCAGAATACCCATGATGCAACCCACAACCATATGTATGTAGCTTAAGACAAAGGAAGATCAAGTGTTGAAACTTCAATCCTACATATAAGGAGAAATAAAATAATCACAGGAGGTAGAGAGAGCTAAGGATCTGGGAGGGAGAGAGGAGCAGGAGGAGCAAAAGGGGTCATGGTTCAGATATGGGCAAGAACAGAATTACAGAGGATCAGGAAACTAGCTGCGGATATAGCAGATGATGGCCTTATAAGACATGAATGGCAGGGGAGACTCTTGACCGTGGGATGGATGGAGGCTCCAGCGTAGGGGATGCTAGGGAGGTAAGGCAGGAGTAGGAAGGTGCTAGGGAGCAACCTCAGAGAAGCAGGGGCAGAGGGAATGGGCTAGGAGGTATGCGAAGGGGAAACCAGGAAGGGGGATAGCATTTGAAATGTAAATAAATAACCAATAAAAAATTTTAAAAAAGAAAGATGTAGCAGTGGGTGATAAGGAACTAGGGGCAGCCACTAGAAAGTCTCAGATGCCAGGGATGCAAGAGCCTCCCAGGTCCCAATGAGGATGACTTTAGATGAAATACCCAACAAATGGGAAATAGACCCTGTTGAGACCACCGGTAGATAGGCACGGCCCCCAGTTAAGTGATGAGGCCACTTACCTATCTCAAAATTTTTAACCAAGAATTGTTCTTGTCCAAAGGAAAGACAGGGACAAAAAATGGAACAGAGACTGAAGGAAAGGCCATCCATAGACTGCTCGACCTAGGGATCCATCCCATCTGCTGAACTTCAGACACTATTGCTGATGTCAAGAAATGCTTGCTGACAGGAGCCTGGAAGGGCTGTTCCCTGAGAGGTTCTACCAGCACCTAAGAGGTGCACATACAGTCAACAATCAGACTTAGCTCGGGGACCATAATCAAAGCGCTAGGGGAAGGACTAAAGGAGCTGAAAGGGATTGTAACAGCATAGGAAGAACAATATCAACTAACTGGACCACCCAGAGTTCACAGGGACTAAACTACCAATCAAGAATATACATGGAGGGATCCTTGGCTCCAGATACATGTGTAGCAGAAGATGGCCTTATCTGGCGTCAATGGGAGGGGAGACCCTTTGTCATATGGGGAGTTGATGCCCTAGTGTAGGGGGACGCTAGAGTGATGAGGCATAGAGGAAAGGTGAAGGGGGACAGGGCATGTGGGATGGGGGATTTGTGGAGGGGAAACCGGGAAGGCAGATATCATTTGAAATGTAAACAAATAAAATGCTTAATAAAAGAAGTAGCAATCTATATTTGCAAACATTTATTCCAAAATGTTTTAATTATAAAGTCCCCACATGTCTCCATTTTAGAATTAGATGAAAATGTAAATGCAATATTTAATATAATCTGAAGTTTATATTAGGTTTGTGTGTCATTTCCTAAAATACAGTATACATGCAGTCTCCCTAGCCTCAAGACTTCAGAATACCTTTGATGTTAACAAGCTAGAAATATGTCTTTGAAGAAACAAGAAAGTATTTAAATACTTTTTTCCATTTCAGTTATATAGGTCTCATGTTAACTTAATTATTTGTCACTATGCTAGAACAGAAATTTAAATGATTTAATTCAAATAGTCAAATCAAGAAAAATATTACTTATATATACTTATACATAGGAACATATTATGTATACATATGTTATATTTTATACCCATTTTAGTGAATATGTACTTGCATAGACACAAAATAAGGAAAGGGATACCTACGACTTTTTTAAGCTTAATATTTTCTCTACTTAATTTTTGTTTCAGGCACTGTTTTGGAAACATTGATCAAATAACAACACTGTATGAATCTGTTATTTTGATAGATTTATATCATTGGAGAAGACTCTATTTTTTTTTCTACAAAGGGCAGAAATTCTCTTTTTTTTTAGATGAGAACTAATACATCTTTCTAGTAAAGGTCATGCCTCTTCATCACTGATCTGATACAGCTCACCATACTCAGTCCTTGATATATGGAAGTCACAATATTCAGTAACAGATGTGTTATATGGAAACTTATACAGTACAAAATTTAAAGATGACACAATTAATATTTTGAAATTTAAATATATTTAGGTACAGCCCTCCTACTTGAGAGAAATCAGAAAAAATAATACTTTAGTAGTTTATTTTCCAGTTTAATGGAATTCGATGCTTGAACATTCTGACTTTCCTCTGTTTAGATATTAAGCTTAATTCATAGATAGTTACATACATAGTACCGTATTTTCATGTTAGAATGTTACTAGCTCTTGGTTAACCTTAGAGACATTGTACACATTTGTATAAAGATGAATGGGAAGAATTTTTGCTTTACTTCTGGACCCATGAGAAACTTTATCTTTTCTTTCAGATACTCTGCCTAGCCTATGCTCTTCCAGGGGACTATGTTGGAACTTCACAGATGTATCAAATAATGGATGATGGTATTTATCTCAGAACTGTACATAATGCTCCCTTGGCACAGCAGGTCTTTGGCTTATTGAGGGAATATAAATTAGTACAGCCCACTGTTTGCCATCTGAGATGAAAAATAGCCTGGAGAGCTGCTCAGCAGTTAAGAGCACTTGTTGCTTTTGAAAAAGACCCAGGTTTCCATTTCCAGCAGCTACGTGGTGGCTCACAGTCATCTGTTTTTCCTGTTCCAGGAGATCCAACACTCTCTTCTGGATGCTTGGGCAGCAGGCAGATATGTGGTACACATACTGACAAATCCTCATTCATATAAAATAAAAATAAAATTTAAAGTTAAAATAAGATCCATTTATTGGCTTAGAATGCATTTTAGCAAATAGCTGTAACAGAATTTTAAACATATTACACTAAATATCTGTATTGTACTAGCTGTGAAATAATTGTATTATTTGAGAAATCTGTCATAATGTAAAGATACATTTTTGTTTATAGTATTGGAATTCAAGAGCTATTCACTTTGATGGATACATATTGTATAATATGAGTGAGGTTAGTGGATTGTCTCTGGGTTAAGAAGCTATGTAAATATGTTTCATTCATTTTAGGAAAATCAAAAGTTTATATTGATTTTACTATTTTTAATTACATGGATGTGTATTTTTGTTGGTTGCTGTGTGTGTGCACAGCACCCATGGCGACCAGAAGAGGTTGTCAGAACCCCTGGAACTTGAATTACAGGATGCTTGAGATATACCAATGTGATTGCTGAGAACCTAACTTAGTTCTTCTGAAAAGAGCAGGAAATGCTCTTAATTGGTGAGACACCTCTTCAAACACCAAATGAAATTTTAAATATTTTTTGAAGAGAGTATCACCTTTTGAAACCATTTAAAGGTTTGTCATTCTGCTATTCATATTATATTTTCACTAAAAGTGAGTTTATATGTAAGCATTTAAATCTTCTTGAACATTCTTTGATTTTGGCACAAGACAATGAATTTATCTGCTATATTAAAATCCTCCTAGTTCAAATACATTCCTGGTCTACTCGACTCTTTGTAGTACCAAGGGAGGTGCGTTCCAAGTAGCGTTACAACATGAGCAAAACCACACAGGTTGTAAGAAATCATTAAAGAAAAAAAATCAAAGCATAGCATTTTTTTTCTTTTCCCCTTTCATTTGGTCAGCTCTACCTCATTGACTTCTGATAACATAATTCAGAATTATAAAGGTAAAAGCCCTATTTTTCTCCAGCATGAATGTAGATAATATTTTGAAATTTTTGAGATGGGGCAGTATAACTTTGCCTTAGGTAGAATCTCTTCCCTTTTAACCTTGTGTTCATGCTTACTATCTTTGCTTTATAAGTACCCATTGCTCATCAGAATCCTATTCAGAGTTATTGGAGACAGCTTCTCGGAATACTTCATGGTCTATTAATGTCAAATGCCACTGATACTGCCATTATTAATGGAACTTTGGGCAGAGAGGGAGGAGGTAGATGTAGTCTGTATTAACATGCATTGACTATATATTGACTGCAAAGAAGAATTGTACCTGCAGGAAGAAAGTTCAATTTCCATGATTTAGTAAGCAACAGAGAGACAGCAATCTGGCTAAATAGAAAGGAGTGCTTTGCTCTTTATTGAGCAGTTAGTCCTACCTGGAAGGGAAAAGGAATTCTCTATTTTCCTTTAATAAATCTGTTCCTTGTTTTGTGTTCTCTGGATGTCACAAGAATATGTCACATAGAAAGGAAGCATTACAGACTACCATGCTCTTGTTTTCCTCTCCTATGCTATTGCATATGTGCAAGGCATAATGAATATAATAGTATATGAGGAGATAGATAAAATCAGAGAAGAGAGGTCCTACTTTCAATTTTTCTTCTTTCTACCCACAAAGAGAATATAATATTGGCAAATTTCATTCCAGGAATCTTTTAGCCATTTCTGGATTCACAGCATCCATTCAACATGTGTCAATGCTAAGTGGACTCTGGCAGATTCTTTCATAGGGATATGACATGTCTTTTGTCAGGAGAGAAAAGGATACCCTCTCTTGTATTACTCTCCTGTTCTCTAAAGGAAATGGATGTGAGGAAAATGAAGGCCAGGTCAAAGCCATCTCTGTATTGTACCACATGCCTCAGCTCCTGTGCACTTTAGGATGATTGCACATTGCCCTGGGTAGCACTTAATTATTTAAAGGGACGTTCACTTATTATTACAGCCAGCACATGATTGAGTCCTTGCTGTGATGCCAAGTTCCCTGTCTCAGAGAGAAAGAAGGCAGTTTGGAGATCAATCTGAGGTGGTAGACTGTAATTTCACAAAGAGAAATGTACTACACAGCTCTTCAGTATCACAAGGCCAGTAGCAGAATGAGTAACTCTAACAAAACAGTAGGTTGGGTAGATAAGGCAGTGGGGTATGAGCAGATTCACTAATGCATTTGCTATCCATATCTTGACAAACAGACACAGTAAATTTGATTGTTTTCTATAGAGTTTTAGATAGAATTTCTGCTCTGATGCCAGAGGCTTCTATTTGAGCCACAGAACAAACTGCTGGGAGATGTTGAATTTAGTTAACTTCCAAGTCTCATTTTCTCTCCATACAAAAGGGAACCTTAAAATCTAGCTCAGGTTTGTCTTAAGATTAGGTAAGCTAATGCATGTGGAATTGCCTCCCTAATGTGGTTATCAGGTCTATGACGAATATCAGCTCCCTTCTTTTGCAGCATGAAATGTCATTAGAGTACCCGTAATGGCCATTTATAAACAAGGACCAACTTGCTGTGAAGGAGCAGTGACCTGCTCAATCAGTAGCAGACATGATAGAAGCATTTATACCATTACCTATGTTGGGAAAAGTACTTTAACTTGTCTTCCCTGTGGCATGGGGATAATAATGGCCAGACTGGATAGGTCTCTTCAGCCAAGTGGATAGACAACTCCAACAAATGCTGATAACCGTAATTCCAGTTGTGATTTGAGAGTGTTTTACTGTGCTTCTTCACCTGTGGAGACATGTTGACACTGCTAATAATGTAGCACTTTGAATTTCAGACCTCCTTGGGAATATGCATTGAGTTATTTGATTATGAAGATTATTAGCATGATGAATCATGCCTCTAAGATTATGAATTTCGATGAGCACTAATAGAGTGGTTAGAAAAACAGGGCTTGGATGAGTTGAATATTTAAACTTGGAGAACACTTTTCTTAGTAAGATGAATCAAGAGATTTGGAAGGAAGAAATTTCACGAGGTGATATATTTGCTACTTTGTTTTGTTTAATTTTTGCCCTCAAGATTTTTAGGCTACATCTGACTCTGTGTCTAGTGGTCATTGTATACTGCTACACGCATGAAGAAACATCAGAAGGGCAAGCAGGTATGTTTAAATAGAGGATAACAGAACCTTAATCCTTTATAACAACTTCACACATGAAAGCTGATCCAGCCTCAGAATAGAGAGTATTAATACAACCAGATGCCCACATACTAATACTCTCATAGTGCAAACTGCATTTCGACATACACTGAAGAAGAAGCATATTCAAACCACAGCAGAGGTTGGCTTAATAACATGCCTTCATATTCACCAAAGTTTTCTTGGCTTCTGTGGGTGTTGAGAGCCCACTCATTAGCAGACTGGACTAACTGAGGTCCAGTTACTATTCCTCAGTTGACAACGCAGTATTAGTCAGTTTTCCTGTTACAAGTGGTCCCCTTAGATGGTACTAGAAAGGACTCTGCTATCTAGTTTACATCCAGATAAGACTTAGGAAAAACTGTGAAAGCTTTCCTACATTTTTTCTTACTTTTAATTTTCTAGTAAATTATTTTTAACTTTAGTTCAAATTAGATTAATTTTATACAAATAATTTTATTTTTGCAGTTTTAATGGGATGCAATAAAATATCAGGTAGCTATTAGAAATTGACTTTTGATGAATAGTAGAGTTCTACAGACATCACAACTACTCAGTTTTAAAAGGCATTCACCACCCTCTAACATGCCATGTTTTTGTTGTACATTAGTCCTGTCTCCAGTTAAAAGGTGCCACTGATGTGTTTTGTAGCTATGAATTGGAGTTTACTGGGCACAAACGATAAACAGAATCCTCATGCATGTATTATAATAACACTCTTTTACATATTGTTCTGTCAGGTAGTGTAATAATCTTCAGAGCCACCCATAGAGAATGCATTGATAGCTCATTTTTTTAAAAAAACTTGCTGAGGATATTGGGTCATGGCTGTACAACCTTGTGTCTATCTTCTTAAGGTGATTTTGAAATAGTATTCCTGTCTTACTCACTCTAGATGTCCCTACTAGAAACACTTTGTGTACACATAGAAACATTTCCTTTGGATAGTCCTAGGGCTGAAATTACAAACCCATAAGCTAGGTTTCGGTTTGACACGATTACTAACAAATGTTTGTCCACACTAGCTGTGTTGTTTCATTTAGCCCTTTGTAATCTATCAGGACTCCAATTCCTTTACATTCTTGCCACCTCTTATTTGTAGGCTTTTGATAGAAAATGCGATAGGGCACTTCTTTCGGGTTTCATTTCACAGTAACCTGGTTACAAAAGTGAACATATTTATGTGCCTATTGACCTTTTATGCAACCCCATAAAAATAATTCCGTCTAAGTTTTTTATTTATAAATGTCCTTTTTTATTTATTTACTTAATTTTTTATTTTTTGACACTTTATTTACATTTTCAATGTTTCCCCCTTTCCAGGTCTCCTCATTGGAAACTCCCTATCCCCTCCCCCTCTCCCACCTCTATGAGGGTATTCTCCCTCTTACTCACCCGTCCACCCACTCCCATATTCCCACCTTGACATTCCCCTTTACTGGGGCCTTTAACACCCTCAGGCCCAAGGGCTTCTCCTTCCCCTGATGGCCAACAAGGCCCTTCTCTGCCACATATGTGGTCCGAGCCATGGCTCCCTCAATGTGTATTCTTTGGTTGGTGGTCCAGCCTCCAGGAGAACCGGGGGGGAGGGGCGTCAGGCCAGTTGACACTGTTGCTCCTTCCATGGGGCTGCCACTCACTCAGTTCCTTCAGTCCCTTCTCCAAATCCTTCATCTGGGACCTCACTCTCAGTCCAGCGGTTACTATAAAGTGAAACTTCGGTATTCTGAACTTTTGGGTTAATATCCACTTATCAGTGAGTATATACCATGTTCGTTCTTTTGTGACTGAGTTACCTCACTCAGAATGATATTTTCAAGTTCCATCCAATTGCCTGTGAATTTCATGAAGTCATTGTTTTTAATAGCTGAGTAGTACTCCATTGTGTAAATGTACCATATTTTCTGTATCCATTCCTAAAACCAGATACACTGAATATAATAGGAGAGAAAGTGGGGAAAAGTCTGGAACACATGGGTAGAGGGGAAAAGTTCCTGAACAGAACACCAATGGCTTATGCTCTAAGATCAAGAATCAACAAATGGGACCTCATGAAATTGCAAAGCTTCTGTAAGGCAAAGGACACTATCAATAGGACAAAACGGCAACCAACAGATTGGGAAAAGATCTTTACGAATCCTACATTCAATAGAGGGCTAATATCTAATATATACAAAGAACTCAAGAAGTTAGAATCCAGAGAACCAAATAACCCCATCAAAAAATGGGGAACAGAGCTAAACAGAGAATTCTCAACTGAGGAAATTCGTAGGGCTCAGAAACACCTAAAGAAATGTTCAACATCCTTAGTCTTCAGGGAAATGCAAATCAAAATGGCTCTGAGATTCCACCTCACACCAGTCAGAATGGCTAAGATCAAAAACTCTGGTGACAGCAGATGCTGGTGAGGATGTGGAGAAAGAGGAACTCTTCTCCATTTTGGTGGGATTGCAAGCTGGTACAACCACTCAGGAAATCAATTTGGTGGACCCTCAGAAAAATGGACATAATATTACCTGAGGACCCAGCTATACCTCTCCTGGGCATATACCCAGAAGATGCTCCAACATGTAATAAAGACACATCCTCCACTATGTTCATAGCAGCCATATTTATAATAGCCAAAAGCTGGAAACAACCCAGATGTCCCTCAGCAGAGGAATGGATATATATTGTTTTTTATATGTAATAATTATATATGTAGGCTGAAGTTTATATGTTCATGTAGTTACACCATTGCCTAAAAAAATCAGATAATATGATGGAGATCATTATCAATTAAGTACCTTGGCACATTTTAATAAAATATTTAATTGATCATAAATATAAGAGCTTAATTATTAAGTCCCAGCTCTTTAGTAATTTTATTATGACATTATTGGAATCAATCATATTCTGTGCTAAACATTCTGTGTCATTTGATATTAAAATCTGAAATCTCCTTTGTATATCATTCAACTTAGTTATTTGTCAAAATTTCTTTGGTTAGGCTTTTTCATAATCTTTCCTGTTCAAATTTTAAAGGTCGTTTTTCAAAAATATGCCAAATTTTTTGTTGAGATTAGAATGTAGATATGTCAAATTTTCCATCAACTGGGGTGAATTGACACTTCTAGGTTACTGAGTGTTCTGGTTTCTGAGCATGGAACATTTCTGTTATTTGTATTTCTACTTTCCCTCAGCTATATATTGTTTCATTTTTATACTCAGAATTTTGTTTCTAGTGTGTAGAAATACAATATTTCTATGTTATGAAATTGTTTTACACATTTATTTCTACAAATTTGTGAATGTCTTAGAATTTTCTTTGTATAGATCATATTTTTTACAGTTTATTTCTTGCCTTTTACCTTGGATTTTTTTATGTTGACCAGAAACTTTAGTCATACTTTTACTAGAAAAAAACAAAAACAAACAGCTTTATCACCTTCCTGCTTTGGGAATGAACAATTAGTCTCTTCAAATTAAGAATTATATTTTCTTTTGTTGTTAAGGATAGCTTTTGCTATCCTGGGATTTTTGTTGCTCCAAATGAATTTGAGAATTGTTCTTTCTAAGTCTATGAAGAATTGAGTTGGAATTTTAATGGGGGTTGCATTGAATTTGTAGATTGCTTTTGGCAGGATGGCCATTTTTACTATATTAATCCTGCCAATCCATGAACATGGCAGATCTTTCCACCTTCTGAGGTGGAAACTGAGGTGGAACTTGAAGTTCTTGCCATACAGATCTTTCACTTGCTTGGTTAGAGTCACACCAAGATACTTTATATTGTTTGTGACAATTGTGAAGGGTGTCATTTCCCTAATTTCTTTCTCAGCCTGCTTATCCTTTGAGTATAGGAAGGCTACTGATTTGTTTGAGTTAATTTTATATCCAGCCACTTTGCTGAAGTTGTTTATCAGCTGCAGGAGTTCTCTGGTGGAGTTTTTCGGGTCACTTAGGTATACGATCATATCATCTGCAAATAGTGATAATTTGATTTCTTCCTTACCAATTTGTATCCA
>JAPYYD010004390.1:0-13153 GCA_028551405.1 Uromys caudimaculatus | reverse complement strand
AAATGGACATAATACTACCTGAGGACCCAGCTATATCACTCCTGGGCTTATACCCAGAAGATGCTCCAACATATAATAAACACACATGCTCCACTATGTTCATAGCAGCCATATTTATAATAGCCAGATGCTGGAAACAACCCAGATGTCCCTCATCAGAGGAATGGATACAGAAAATGTGGTACATCTACACAATGGAGTACTACTCAGCTATTAAAAACAATGACTTAATGAAATTTGCAGGCAAATGGATGGAACTTGAAAATATCATCCTGAGCGAGGTAACTCAGTCACAAAAGAACGAACATGGTACGTACTCACTGATAAGTGGATATTAGAGAAAATGTTTGGAATACCCAAGTCTCACTTTACAGTAACTGCTGGACTGAGACTGAGGTCCCAGATGGAGGAGTTCGAGAAGGGACTGAAGGAGCTGAGGGAGTCTGCAGCCCTATGTAGGGAGCAACAGTGTCAACTGGCCTGACCCCTCCCTCCGGTCTTCCTGGAGGCTGGACCACCAACCAAAGAATGCACATGGAGGGACCCATGGTTCAGACCACATATGTGGCAGAGGAAGACCTTGTTGGCTATCAGGGGGAGGAGAGGCCCCAGTAAAGGGGAATGTCAAGGTGGGAATATGGGAGTGGGTGGGCGGGTGGGTGGGAGGTGGAATTCCCTCATAGAGGCGGGGAGGGAATAGGAGGTTTCCAAAGAGGAGACCTAGAAAAGGGGAAACATTGGAAATGTAAATAAAGTATCAAAAAAAAAAGAGACTGTTTCAGAAAAAAACCCAAAAAAAGCAAAAACAACAACAACAAAAAAACCTTGGCTTTAAAAATATAATGAAAAAGAAGAAAATAAATTGGATTTTTGTTGTTTTCTGTTGTTTTGTTTTCTGTTGGTGGTGGTGGTGGGTTTGCTTTGTTTTTCACAATAGGGTTTCTCTGTGTAGCTCTGGCTGTCCTGGAACTCCCTCTGTAGACTGGACTACCAGCTGAATGGTTTTTTGTTTTGTTTTGTTTGGGGGGGTTGTTTGTTTGTTTTTGTTTTTTAATGAGTAAAACTTGAGGGGTCGCTGTGTGACAAAACTTTTCCTGCCACACTTCAAAATATAGATATCACCAGAGGTGAATCAATGAGTTTTATTACGGTTACTTACAGGAATATGGGTGAGAGGTTACTTACAGGAATAGATTAGACTCAAGGACAGCTGCAACACCAAAGCCCACTCCAACAAGGGTGACAGCTCACAGAGCTGGGAACCTGGAGCACACTGCACATCCTGCAGGCAGCTCAACAGGCTGGAGCCAGTCCTTTTCAAGTGCCTCAGTTGATCTAAATCTCTTCCAGGCCCCTTTGCTGAGCTCTGCCTCTTCGGGGCAGCCTGTCTGGTTTGAGAACTTTCTTTGCAGCTTGTTGTGTCTGACAATAACTCTGGAGGGGCCTTTATTGCTTACTCATGCTAGGGAGAGACATAGTGAATCCGTTAGTTTCAGGGACTTTTGAGTTGTTTATTTCTGCCTAAGGGAGCTTCCCTGGGGGATGGAATGTTCCACCCTCAAGAAAACTGCTCTACAACAGAGACCTTTCAAATAACCTATGCACTGAAAACCAAGAACAGGAGTGTAAGAAGAGCTCCAGGAGAATAAAGACAGAGGCACAGGCAAAAGGAAGTTTTGAATAATGGGGCCTCAAATTCTCCCAAATGCACAAGATACAGATTCAAGAAGCCTGTAACCTGAACAGGATAAACGTTAATAAAATCATACTCACAAAGAAGAGTGATATTATTATTTTGAGTACACACACAAATATATAAATGCATGGGTACATTGTACTCATGTGATCCTGTATATAAAATAGCAGAGATATGAATACGAAATCAAAGTAATTCACTGAAAATAACAAAATAATTAGCTTGGATTGTAAATATCCCTATACACTTCTTAAGAAGGAAAACAGAAGAAGCCTTTCTAAAAGCCACATAGTTCCTAGTTCTGTTTGTGGTAATAGACCCAGAAATAGCAACAATAGGCATCCCACACACTCAGCGTGTGGTATCTGGCTAGTATTCCCCACCCCCACCTTTTTACTTTGTAACTATGGATGACCTTGAAGTGTTTCTCCACCTGTCTCTACCTCCCTGGTACTATGGCTATAGATAAACACCACCACACCCATGGAAGAGGCTATTGAGCCCTAATGAGATCCAGCAAAAGGCATGAAAAACAATTTCAGTGGGCTTCCACTGGCTCCAAATCTCCACCCCTTCACACCCCCCTACTCATCCACCCACACACAATACAATGACTTACATAAGATGAAAGATAGCAATTTTAACATTGCAATTATTAGAGCATCTGCCCATTATTTTTAAATTGTCAAATAAAGGGAGATCGTCAAGCATCTATCCTGTCTTTCCAACATATGCTCTACTTCAGATTAATTACATAGGAGATTAAGAAGTCTCTCTCTCTCTCTCTAGAACTATAGACTTTGAAATTCCCATGGTTTATAGAATGTTGGAGCTAGGAAATAAATGTCACCAATTACGGAACTAGGTGCAATGTCAGTAGGAATTTTAGTAACCAATAGGTCAAGATACCAACACCAAAGAGCCCTGATTGGTCAACCATATCATTAAGGCTAAACAACCAGAGAATATCCACTTCTAAATAGAGCAGAGTACTGACTACTGATAAGATAAATGTAACAAGCCTTTGTGAACAATTTCAGAGGTACATGGGATCTAGAAGAGCCATTTACACAATATCAGCAAGATGTAATAAAGTAAATCTTGGTATGGAATTCTAAAGAAGAGATAAACTGATCCCTTCGACAAGTAAGCCACATTGAAATGAAACAAGGTGATCCTGTTGTGACACAGGAGAAGTGTCAGAAGCATGCTGAAAGCAAGCAAGAGCCACACCTCATGTGAATCCTAACACATCAAATGGAATTGGAAAAATAAAATTAGAACACGGCTTATTTGGTAAAATCTTTGGCTTGGATGCTTGAGGCCCTAGGTTAAAGTTCAGCACTGCACAATCAGACATAGTGGTTCACACCTGTAATTCTAGTACTCGGCAAAAGCAGGAGAATCGTGAGTTCAAGGCCACCCCTGACTACATAGGAAATTGGAGGACAGCCTGAGATTTATGAAATATTGTGTCAAAAAAATTATACCCAGAAAATGTCAACACGAAGTGTAAGAGAATCCTCTATGGTTATGCCTTTCTTGCCTGTCCTGCCCACATTGGTATCTGATTGGCACATCCACTAGGATGCTACTTTGGTCCTGGCACAGATTAACCTTTAAATCAGTGAGTAAGCCTAAAACTAGAAAAAGATTATTTTTGACAGATTAAATCATTAGGTAGTGCTTTGGTGAGGAATTTCATAATGGATGGATTAGGCTGTCACTGTCAAATCCAACTAATTTTAACCTGTCTAAAGTAGTACAACCCGGCATACTCTGCCTCAAGAAGAGCTGAAACAGAACCTAACATAATGCGTACCATATAATAGGTGCTCAATAACATTTTAATTTCAGACTGCCCTCATGGCCCTGGGACCCATTCTACCCTACTGACCTGACATTGCTTGAAGCATCCCTCCAGTGGATAGCTCTTGTCAGCCTGTGGTTAGAAGCACACTGTGGATGCTGCCGCTGCTATTTCAAAATTATTACTACTTAGTCATTAATGATTGTAATGCTACAACCATTACAAACTCCATCAGAAGTTCTAATTTTGCTCCATCTGAACAGATTATTTTCCTTCCAGGTATGATAGCTCTTTCTTATGAAGCTTGGTCACCATTGTCTCTCAATAGCTCTTTGGGTGGGCAACTCCACAAGGGAAGGAGGAAATGAAACCCCAAAGATGGACTAGAGATGTCTACCACCCTGGGTTTCTCCACAGGTTATACCATCTCCTCTACAGACCAACTTTTTCTGTCGGGGTATCAAAATGGCCATATTCCATTCTCTGCTGTCTCATTATGGCTTCTGACTTCCTGAGGTACTTTAACACCAAGCTTCCTTTGTACATGATGAGAGAGGAAGGGAGGAGTTGATAATCTTAGTGCATCTTCATAAAAGGACCCTAGGGACTTGCCACATCATAGGACCCCGGAGATGTCAATGCAGCTTGCTCCATCTAGGACTCCCACTGCCCATACAGAAATGAAAAGCTATCTCCTCTGGAAAAAAAAAAATATGAAACAAGGGGGCAGCGGGCGCAAACACAGGCGGTGCTTAGAATGAAAGGAAAGAGCTAAGCAAGTGGATTAAGGCCTTTGCTGTGAAAAATAAAGCGAGGCACTGGTAGTACAAAGGCTGCTGACGCTGGAGCAGTGAGTCACACCGCAAATGGAACATGAACAGCGGCATAAAACCCTGGCCTTCCATAGAAAACTCAGGGTGAGGGCCAGCTAGACAGCTCAGCAGGTAACCACTCCTGCTGTAAGCCTGACGAATGAAGCCACACGCTGGAAGGAGAGAATGGACTCCTGAAGGCTGATCTCTTATCTGCCCACATGCAGGCACACACACACACACATGCACACACACACTAAATAGATAAAATAATGTTAAAATATCCACGTGAAGAGGGAGAGTAATCAGAATGCATTATAAGCCGATATGAAATTGTCAAATAACAACTTGTTAATATAAAATCTAAGGGATATTTTTACTTATTCCTGAAAATTATTATTAGTTAGAAAAGACACAACATTAAACAGCCATAATCGAGTATCTAATTAAGTTGTTCGAATGGCTGCATGGATAGGTGGTAGATGAACTGAACAACTGCTAGACTATAGAAAACATTATTTTTATTAAATATCTACATGCTGTTAAATATTAAAGTACATTTGTGCTAATATTATTGTTTCAGAATTTGTTGTTGCTTTGCAGGCAAGGATGTGGCAGGCCTAAATCATGTCTGAGACTCCTAGTCCTTAGCTGTTTGTATGTCTGTGTATTTGTTCGTGTGCCCATGCATGTGCCTATACGTGCATGTGGAAGCCAGAGGTCTATATCAGATACTTTCCTCAATCATTTTTTTCAACATACTTTATGAGACATGGTTTCTTACTGAACCAGGAGCTTTCTCATTGGCTAGAATACCTAGGCAGCAAGTCCCAGGGGTCCCTTCTTTCTAGGCCTCCACAACCCTGGGACTATAGGCGCAAACCACCAAGCCTGGATTTTACAAGAATGCTGGGGACCAAAGACAGGACCCAGTACTGATGTGACAAGCACTTTCCCGAGTGAGTCATCTCCCCAGCTCTTATCTGTGGAAAAATCCACGTCCTTTACCAAATCTGTCACTTCCTCTTGGTTGCAGATAGCCAGAGTGTTGGTTTATTGCCTACCAGCCAATGAGCATTACAGTGAACCCTTCAGTCGGTCTCCTAAGTAAATTATGATCAATGCTCCCATTCTTCACACTCACAAAACAAAAAAAAGGTATCTCTTAATAGGGATTCATATATAAAATACAGTTGGGTTTCGTGTTTGAATGATTCAGAAACACCTAATGACACTCACTGCAAATTCTTTGTGCCTCCAGGCAAGAATCCTGCAGCTAGTGCTCCCACAGAATTGCACACTGGCCCTTCACACCAAGCTGAAAAGCTTGTGTGTGTGTGTGTGTGTGTGTGTGTGTGTGTGTGTGTGCGCGTGTGCGTGTGCCTGCGCATGCACGGGTGTGTATGTGTGTCTCAAGGATGTGTGGCTGGGGAAATGTTCATTGCCATTGAAACAGGCCCTCGCTTATTTGTAATAAATACTTGTCAGAAAGAAAGCAAAATTCTCAAAGGCTATTTATTACGCTCCCAACATCCTTGGGGTGCTGTGTTGGGCAGTGTAATTACAGAAAATGTTTTGACCCTGCTTGTTTTTGGACTGCCTGGCTGTGAGGCCCAGGGAGTGAGCCCTAGTAACCACTCTTCATTTTTTCCCCCTGCCATTGTAACCCTAATGAGATCCATTCTGATTGCAATTAGAATAGTGCGCAGCAGGTGAAGCCATATGGAGCATGGTCGTCTTGAAGCGATAGCTGAAAGGGGGCTTTTGTCTACCCACCTCTGTCCATGCATTTTTGAAAATCAAGACACACCTGGTCCTGTCATGGCCCTGTAAGAATAGGAATTTCTTAGTGCTGAAGCTTCAGTCCATGGCTGGGACACAAAAAGGAGAATTGCCTAGTGCCTACTGTGTGCTAGGTATCATACTAGGCTTTTTCTCATACCACCTCATATGCCATATCAATGAGCTGGCTATCATAAACGTTTCACAGATGTTCCAGTGCAGAGAGGTCATCAGGCCCATCCCATGTGGCTCAGTTTGAAAATGACAGCAAATAGGCTAAGCACAGAAGGCAAATTCCTGACCGCCGTGCATGAGTGTGTTTCATGACAAGGGGAGGCTGCCCCAGAAAACTTCAATTTTGTTTTGTTTAGATATGTTTCAATGCCTGGCTTGTATGAATTGATTGCCACAAAAGATTCCTTTCTTCAGAGGGTCCCCAAACTCTTTTTGTGCTCCGTTATGTGACAACTGAGTAGGGACAGGTGCTGACTGCACGGAAGCCCCCACAGCCCACCTACAGTTGCCATCTTCCATTCAGAAGTGGATTGGTTGAAAATCAGATCTCAGAATCACATATAATTGTGTTTTATACTCCTTTCCAGAACGACTGTGCTGATTACAGCCTGGATAAACTGAGGTTTGAAAACCTCTTTCACTGCACATAATGATTCCTTTATATTGGAGCCACAGTCCCCTGTCCGTTCCCTCCTCCACGCCCTTCCCCTTGCTTCCTCTCCACATCTGCCCCCTGCTCCAGCTAACCCAGCCAATAGAAGATAGATAAAGGAAACTTAGAGTCCACAATTCAGGGTCACATTGGTCTATTAAAACCTAACAAAGAGTGAAGCTTTATGCTAAGGAAAACAGCTTTACCTTGAATTTGTGAATTGAGAGGTTTTTGAAGGAGCCAGAGAAAACCTTTAATATTAGGGAAAAGCTATTATTCCATAGGCTGTAATAAAACAGTATTTAATTCTAGGTGGCCACGTGGCCTAGCCTACTAACCCCCAGAAGAATGCTCACTATGCAAAGAAAGGAGCTTAACTTCTAATTACAGAATTTAATTATCGAGTATAAACACCAAAAAAGGCAGAATTGTGCACTTGTATGTAAATATGTAAAATGATTGATAGGAAGATAAATTATTTTCAAAAATGAGCAATTTACTCTTCCCAAGGCCTCTGTGAATCTCTACCATTGACTGCAGCCCTCACCTTGTGCCTCCTGTAAGCATGTGAAAACTTACCCAGTTTTTTGCTCCAAAAACTTTCTCTTCAAACCACTGTCCCCACAGGTAGACTCACCCTTCCTCTAGTACCAGTGCCATTATGCCATAGACGTGATAGTATTACCATGTTTAATCTTAGAGGAATTTGGCATTGGGTCAACCATTGCTTCCAGCTTTGCTTGACCTTATGCCCCAATGCTAGGAGCTTGCCTTCTGATCTACTGTCAAAAGACCAACTTCCTTCTCTTGGTCCTATAGCCATGCCTCTGCTCTGAGTCTCACACTCAACTTGTTCAGTACTCCAGGCTAGAGGACAGGAGAACAAGGCATGTCCTCTAAGGTCTCCTCCTGCAAGTATAGGTACTTCCCCTCAAAACCCCACAGTATGCCTGCAGCCTGCTTTCCTGAAGCTGTCCACATTCTCTAATGTCATGTTCTGCATAGTACATCATCCCACTGCCTCCCATAGCAGAACACACCCATGAACAACCAACTGTTCATCATTGTCCAAATACCTGCCAAGTATCATGAGAGTACTGCCTTCCACAAAAAAGCAAGCAGACTCAATTAGGTTGGGTCTAACAGCTTTCCTTACCTCAACCTTAGATTCATCACCAATGGAGATTATTCATGTATGAACTATAATAGTTATAAAATAAGAACATTTGTATACAATGATTGGTCATAGATAGAAAATAAGATTCTAAAAATATAAAGCATATAATCCTAATGATTCTGAAAGCCAAAACATGATGAGAAAAGACCAGAAAGATACATATGAATGAGGTGAGGATGGAGAAGAACCAGCTACATAATTAGTAAATCCTAGTGCACATTGAAAACATGTGGACACTTGTGCAAAAACTATGAATGTGAAAGCAACAATAGAAGATCACTAAAATGATGCGGGATTCGAGGCACTTGGGAGGTTTCATAGGTCTCATAGCATATCGGGTCAGACATGGCCCCATGCTCATAGCATTGCAACCATTTTCTTTTTGTATTGTCCCTAAAAATTCTACAAGCAAACACCCATTATTTGTATTATCTAGAAAATATAGTAATTTTATATGTTCATGTCTGTGTGTATGTATGTGTGTGTGTGTGTGTGTGTGTGTGTGTACTAAAGGTCAACACTGGGTGTTTTCTCAACCACATGTCACCTTATTTGAGACAGGATCTGTCACTGAACCTGGAGCTCAATGATTTGTCTATGCTGACTGGCCAGCAAACCCCAGGGACCCTTCAGTTTCTACCTCCCCAGTGCTGGGCTTACAGACACACTTTACAGCTATGCCTGGCTTTGAACATAAGTTCTTCAGTCTTCACGAAGCCAGCTCATGACATCAGGTCTTCATGCTGTGCAGCACACACTTGACTGGCTAAGCCATCTCTCCAGACCCATGATGAGTAATTTTTAAAAGAACCAACCAACCAATGTTAACAGATTATCTACTTATGATTATAACACAACATTTTCTGAAATACTGACCATGTCTATCACAGACTGAGAACAGAATCTAGTGTGCAGAGAAAAGTGGACATGCTGTTTGCTTGTAGGACAAGGTCAGACAGTGGGACGAGGAAGTGTTCACCACACCAGGGTGAATTATCAGGTTCTTGGACAGGCAAACGAGATGAGGCTATATTAAGTAAGAATCACAGTGGTGGAGCAGTAATGCAGCCTACTGAGGTGTGCACACAACATACTGGTCATGTAACATGTTAATCATAGCAAAAGTCTATGCCAAGAAATGTAAGCTGTACAAAAGATTGGGACTCTTAACAATTTCATTTTCCATTGTTTGCTCATTCTCTCAGAAAACAACTTACACATGGTAGGTGCTCAGTAAATATTTGTTGGATATATGATATATACATAGTTACAGAATTGGTCCAATTCCTATCTGTGTGTGAAACAGAGAACGGGGTTATTCATAAACGAGACAGTCCGAGTAACAAGAATGGACACAATAAGAAGATTGCTTGTGCTTTTTTTTTTTTTAACTCAAAAGGGGCATTAAGCATTAATTCTTAATTATTCAGTATCTTAATTATCCAGTGTTCATCCCAGAGGAGATGGGAAGAAATATTCAACAGGGTCCATTGTGAGCAACACACTTATCTACATCTCATTAAGATAAATCAATTCTTGGGATTTCCCCAAAAGACAGATGGTCCTTCTACTTAGCTTTAAGAGGTGACCCCAAGCACCACACAATTTCTGGGTCATTTTGAAATTGTGCTAAAAATTCCTGTTACCACATTTTCTGTGAACAAGTGGAAAAAGAAAAAAGAAACGCAATTACTGAGACACCGTAAGCTGAGGAAGGGTTAAATATGGATGCTGGGATGAGAAGAGCCTGCTTCCTTCTCCATCCCACATCCCTGCTCGGGCTACACATGTCCACCATTGAGCAGAGCAGGCATCATCAGAGAGTGTCCCGGTTTTCTTACACTGCCCCTTATGCCAAGGGATCCACTTTATGTCTAAGTCTCACCTAATCCCAAGCACTTTTCTGTTTACCTCTTCACTAGCAAAGCAAATAGGAATTGTTCACAATGTTTCAACATGATGAGTTGCAGGTGTTTTCTTTTCTAGGCGTAGCTCAGTTCAGGGTTAGAGCACTTAACAGCATACTCAAGGCCACAGGCCCTACCTGAGACCCCAGGTTTAGTTTCTAGGCCCGTAGGGTACATGGGAAGAAAAGGAGAAAGGGAGAGGTGAAGAACCAAAGCAACACAGCACTCTGCTCATCTCCAGTCAAAAGAAATAGCAGCCTGGATCAACGTTTTGGGGCCTGTTCTTAATACATTTCTATTGTTTTGTTAAACATCATGACCAAAAAACATTAAGGAAGGAAAGGGTTTATTTGGTTTACATTTCCTTGGTCACAACCCATCACTAAATTAGGGCAGAATTCAAGACAGGAACCTACAAGCAAGAACCATGGAGGGGTGCTGTTTTCTGGCTTGCTGTCTGGCTCAAACTATGCTAGCTTTCTAACATAGCCCATGTGGACGTGCCTAGGATGGTCACCCATGGTGTACTGGACCTCCCACAGGAATCGTCAATCAAAAGAAACCTGTAGCCCAATCTGATCAAGGCAATTCTTTAAGAGCTTCCCCCTTTCTAGGTAACTCTAGGTTATGTCAAGTTAACAAACACAAACAATAGACAAGCCAACACAGGGCCTCATAGGGAAATAGACTGTGTTCTTTATTGTACTAAAATTCAGTCCGGCTAGTGTCAGATCTGAGACTCACACTCATCAAACAGAGGGGAAAAGATCAGAATGGCATTTTCCAGTTTTTAAACTTAATTTTATTCTTTTTAAAGACGATGTCTCATGTATTTCAGACTGCCCTCAAATTCGATATGTAGTTAGAAGTGACCGTGCAGTTCTGATTTCTCCACCACTACCTCTCTAGTGGTGGTATTATCAGCATGCGCCAGCACAGCCAGATTATGGTTTATATGGTGTTGATTATGGAACCCAAGGCTAAATGCATGCTAAGCAAGCACTCTACCAATTGCCCTACATCCTCAACTATGGTTTTTAAAATTGAATCTTGATATCTCAAGCTAGGGAGATCCTTTTGTCTCAGCTTCCCAAGTGGCAGCTGTGTGTGGTCGCTGGCACACGCAGGTGGCTCTTCCTTTCAGCATGGTTTACAATGCTGAATTGTAGACGGTGAAGGAAAACATTATTTTAAATTTTCATTGTATTTATTATCATCATTTTTATTCTTATGAGTGTATGCACACTTGCACATACTAGCCCGAGGCCATGATGTCTAAGTGAGAGTCACTTCTCCCCTTCCTCTGTTGGTTCTTGTGATTAAACTTGGAAAGCCAGGCTTCTGTTTATGCACCATGTTTATGAACCATCTTGCTCATACCTGAAAATTGTTCTAAAAGCCCCATCTATACATCCACTCACCCCACTGGGCTGGAACTTGGAAAGAAAGATGACTTTTTTCTATATTATTTTTTTAATTTGTACACAATTTCAAACAGGTGTACAATAATTACAGTCATTGTTAGTCCTCATTTCCTACCCACCATGCCTTTCCCTCTCCAGGTGAATTTTTGTCTAAAGGCTCCTCATGTCTCCCCTGCATCTGAACATAGGTGGGAGGTTGTTTACTGGAGCAAGAGCAAATTTTGAAAAGAGTGTGTTGGTTTCAGGATGGAATTGAGGAAAGAACACATGGAAAGGGGTGAGCCTGAGGCTTCAAGTCACAAGACCTGGCTTTGCCACAGAAACCTTGGACTTGAGGGGATTGAAACCAGGCTGTCGGGCTTCCCACAAAGCACATTTTCCAGGGGAGACATGCTACACACTTGTCTGCACACTCGAGATATGGAATCTATGACGAACTAAACCAATAGTTCCACCAAAGTTTATTAGAGTTACATATAGGGGTATGGAGAACAACTTACTTACAGGAGTAAGGGACAACTCAAATAGCGCTGAAGCCCTGCACAAACAGACCCTCGTGAATCACCAGAAAGCCCACCCCCAGCACCAGCACCCCTCGTGGTAGTTACACCCCTGGAGCTCTGTGCATGATTTACAAGCAGTTGTGGGAGGTCAGTCTATTCTCTGGTAGCAGATGTGAGTACCCAGCTGCCCTCATTGGTTGTTTACTGCCTCTCTAATTTTGGACCGAGGCTTGGGGGATGTTGTAAGTTTCAGCTTTTTCAGTCAAGTGAAGCAGAGTTGCTTGCTCCTCCCCAACCTTTCACGAGGGAATGTTTCAACTTGAGAAAAGCCAGTCCACAACAACAGCAGGGCCTTTACCTGCTGAGCCACCTCACCACCCTCAGTTCTTTTAAAATTAGCATTCAATGTAACCGGTGCTCTGGCCCTGTTGTTTTCTTCACATTCTCAGGTTTGCTCATTCCTCCCTCCCCTTCCCCATCTCCTTGCTAAACTCTCAACTCCATTTGTACCCTTCTGTCCCCAGTGTTCCCCTTCCCACTTCAATATCAGCTGTGTTCTATTATACTCCCCACCTCTCTGCTTTAAAGCCTCTTTTCATGGATCCCTCCCTAGTTTGCTAATACATACATACACACACACACACACACACACACACACACACAAAGCTAGGATTGATTATGAAAGAGAATATGTACTATCTTTCTTTCTGAGCCTGGGTTATTTCAGTTATATTTTTTTGAGTTCCATCCACTTTCTTAATATTTTATAATTCCATTTTTTCCCTTTACAACTGGATAGAACCCTGTTAGGTGAGTGTGCCACATTTTCATTATCGGTTCATCTGTTGATGGACATGTAGAGTCCCTTGGGTAAAGCCCAGGAGTGCTATAGCTGAACCATATGTAATTCTACTCTTAGTTTTTGGAGACACTTTCACACTGACTCCCTTAGTGTCTGTGCCAGCTTACGTCCCCATCAACAGTAGGTAGTCTTTTGCAGTCATTTGCTTTCTTGATGATAACTATTCTAACTGGGGCCAGTTGGACTCTCAAAGCAGTTTGAATTGTATCACAGCAAACTTGGAAAGCTTGCTGGAATGAATAGCTGATTATGATTCAGTGGGGTTTTTCTGAAGGTGGAGACAACGTGTGATCAAGGCTGCCCAGTGAACTGAAGACACAACCTCCTGGCCTGGGCTTCTTGGCATCGACTGCTCACCACTTCCACTCCTATTTATGAAACCATTTGGTGACCTACAACTACAAGTAGATTTAAGGTTCCATCTAATTTAATGAAATGGCTACTAGCACGTGAACATGTGAAAAGTTCTCAGGATTACATATACTCAGTACCTTTTTCTTTTTTTTTTTTTTT
>JAPYYD010004388.1:0-13154 GCA_028551405.1 Uromys caudimaculatus | reverse complement strand
GAGAAAAAGCCTTCTTCTTCCATGTAATTATATAGGATTACAGCACAAGTCATGGCCCAGATCAGAGGTGGGGCTTATCATCTGAAAACATCTGGATTGAAGCTGTGTCTTCCCCCCCATCAAGATCCAGATTAAAGGCATGTATTCCTACCACAGACATCAGGATTACATGTAGATCTTTTCACTTCAAATTAAGAAAAAATCCCCATCAAGTGTGTCCCTCCATTTGGGGGTTTTAGTTAACTCCAGATGTAATAGAACTAACAATAAAAAATAGGAATTCCAACTGTACCTCATGTCAACTTCACACACCATCATATCTTCTTATATCACGGTTAATTTCCAAATTAAAAAAACAGGTCATAATAATGAATAAATGAGATATAATGGACTATTCCATGTAAAACACAAAAGGATTCTATATTAGACAAGGACATAATTGTACCTAAAATGATTTAACCATTCCTTTTATAACCATAGTCACACAATAAAGTTAGAATAGGTGGCCATATCTCTTGTTGGACATTTTTTTAGTGTCTCATATTTAAGCTTGATAACCATTGATATTCTCTTAATTGATTTACATCCCATGAAAATGAATTGAGGAAAGAGAGCGCAACTATCTGTACAAACACATACATTACAAAATATGACGGGAAATCTCATGTCAATTATTATCCTCATTTGTACAACAGGTCATGTGTCCTTGGTTTATATTCATAACTAACTTCCCCTAGTACCCATTCTGTATTTTCCCCATCCTTGGTAAAAACCTCAGCAGATCTTGGCACTGGTCATGGAGGAGAGATTCATACCTTCATTCCTGTTGTTCTGTGCCCATTCTCATCCTGTCTGGATAAGGCTGTTGTAGGTTCCCATTGTCTTTAATCACAAGACATAGTAGTATTGAGAAATGCCATAAACCAATAGTTCTCAACCTGTGAGTCACAACCTCTGTGGGATCTAACAGCCATTCCACAGGGTGGCCTAAGACGACCTGAATATCAGATATTTATATCAAAATTCATCACAGTTTCAAAAAGGACATGACATGATGTGAATAACAAACGACATGATGTGAATAACAAACCATGATCCCATGTGTACAGAGTTTATATGTAAGTAATAAAGAGGCAAATTTTAATAAGCCATGTTATTGCATTTATTGCTTTCCAGGATTCGCTTTTCATAATTTTCATTGTCAAATGAAAACTTCACATAAAGATCTTTAGGAAATATATTTTTAGTTTGGGCAGAAAGACATGTCTAGAGCAAAAGAATACTAAAGAGCATTTTATCTCAGAGGAAAATTAGCTTCAGAAATAACTGACAGTAAGACTCAGCATAGGGTGGCATAAATGTTCTTTGTTGGCAGAAGTCTGACTAGCTCTTGGCTACTTATATTTTGATTATCTGATGGGATCTGTGAATATCAAAGTCTTTGTTTCTTTTGTTAGTATGGCAGTTTTGGAGGCATATGGCTGGGAAAACTTTTAGATTCTTTTGAGAAGCCAATAAATAGGTAAGGTAGAAGCTATCGGAATAAGAACAAAACAAAGCATTAAGAAATAACATGAATATCTTATAGGTCTGATATTTTTTGTGTGTAATAGGGATACTATTTACTCTACCAAACCATCAAGAATAATGGTGGCCTCCATTTTATCTTGTACCATGTGGTTATATTAACTAAAGATGTGGTGAAGACACATGGGCAGCAAGTCCCATGATTGCTTCTATCTTATGAGGATCTCCAGGTGAAACTTAGAACAACCAAAGCAATAGCAGTTTTCTGTTGTATGTGAACTGGGCCCCATGGTAAAGTAAACACATTTCTCATCAGGAAATTCCGGGTTCTTGGATAACTCACTTTCCACTTTCTTTGGGGTAGGAAAGCAGGTTTTTGATACTATGAAAAAGAGGACTAGTGATGTGTTCATAAAAAGGATAGAGAGATATGTTCTATCGAGGTCTAGGGGAGGTAGGTGTGGGGAAGGGTGTGCCTCAGTGGGCCCATGCTGAGGCATCCCTTCCCCCTGAGGGACCAGACACATTCGAAGGTATAGTATAGAAATAGAGTTTATTTAGGGCATTGGGAGGGGAGTTAAGAGGGTAGTAGAGATAGAGAAAGGCAGACAGAGGGAGAGAGTAGAGAAGTAGAGGAGTGGAGACTGGACATGACCACGTGGGGAGGAGGGGGAAGGGAATGGGTAGAGGTAAGAGATAAGAGATGCAGGAGAGAAAAGAGTAAGAGATAAGAAAGAGAGGAGGGGCAAGCAACCCCTTTTATAGTGGGCCAGGCCCACCTGGCTCTTGTCAGGCAACTGTGGGGAGGAGCATACCTGGCTGTTGCCAGGTAACTGTGGGGTGAAGTTTAGACAGAATGCTAACCTTCTCCCGTTTTGGTCTAATTAAAAAGAAAAATTAGAAAGAGACAATGGCAAAGCAGGAATAGGGCCGTCATAATCTCTGACTGCTTCATGCTGGCGTTGGTGGTCACGTGTCTCTGGGGAACCTAGAAGAATGGGTGTGGAGGATGTTTGTCCAGTTGTAGGAGATTTGGCTGTTTCCTTGCTGTCCAGGGTCTGTGGAGCCAGCTGAGGGTAGGTGAGAAGGAACAGGTCCAGGAGAAGCATTTGTGCCTGAGAGGAGATTGGAACATCTGAAGTTTGCTTCTCTGGAGTTGTCCTGGGTGTAGTAAGTGCCTGGACTTGACAAGATATTGAAACACATTATTATAGGTAGAAAAATAGATTAAGTATGTTTGGGAGGAAGAAAATTTTTATTAAGATGTACATTTGAAACCCAGAGAAATCCCACCCTTTGGAATAGGTAGTAAGTGGGAACTTTGGACAGATGTACTTATCTGGATGGAGTCTATTGGGTTCAGGAGAGGCAGATCTGAGTGGATTTTCTGTAGCTTATAAGTTTATAAAAGAGATAACAACATGAGTTAACAACATGAACAGTCTTTAGGATGAGCCTTTTGTGGAGCAAAAGGGACAAGATTAAAAAGTTGAAAAAGGTGGAATCCTATCCCAATCCTAACCATAACCCTCTCATCCCCTAACCCTAACTCTAACCCTGCTTACTGTGGGGTATATTTCTTAATTATACCTTTTAAAGTAAGAAACCCTTGCTTAATCTTGGGAGAGGAGAGAGACAGAGACAGAGAGGGGGGAAAGAGAGAGAGGGAGAGAGATGGGGAGAGAGAGAGAGAGAGAGACACAGAGGGAGAGACACAGAGAGAGAGAGAGAGACAGAGAGAGAGACAGAAATTAATTCTCTCTATGAGATGAGGTATGCTTATCTAGAGAACCTGTACTAATACAACTGAGGTTTTTCTCCACCTTGTCACTGAGGAAGATGTGCTGGCTAACAGTAGTGCTCCACAGTGTTTATCATCTGTTTCCAGCTTTTCTCCCCTGGGTTGTTTCATTGCATCTGGTGAAAGGAAGCTGCAGTTTCCCTGAGCCCAGCAGGAAGCCACAAAACAACTCTTGTTTCCTAGAGTCCCTCTTTCATGTTAATAGCCTGGGCACCCTTCCACTTGTGAGTCAGACTGATACCTCCACTGCAGGTTGAGTAATGGACTATGCAAGCCATTCACCTGGATTTCAGGAAGAAGAAGGCAAGTGTTGTGCAGAAAGCTCATGCACTGACTGAAATCAGGTTCTGATAAGTGCAACATCATTGCTCACAAAGGGGAGGAGCAGGCAGGTGAATAGCCTGAGTTGGAATGCTGGGTTCTCCCCCCAGGGCTGGGTGGGGTGAGAGTGTTCTCAGAAGACACGCTCAAATGCTAATGGAATGCAAACCACACCTGAGATCCTGAAAAGGTCTGGCTCTGGACTGGTAGCACTCTTTAATACTGAGGAATATCCACTGGCCAATCAAGGCTGGCCTGCCAGTCAGACAAAGAGGCGGGATCTTCCGGGTACCTTTCTGCAAGTTCCCTGTGGCTCTGCAGGATTGAGTGGTTCTCCGTGTCCTGCCTGAGCTCTGCTGTTGGATGTTGTGAGAGGACCTCAGGGAAGCTCTGAAATCGAGACATGGTGAGCACAGGATAACTGCCCACAATGGGTAGGGGCAGGTGGCTGAGCAGTGGGAACCAGGGTGGTGGGTCCTCTCTGGGGCTGCATGGGAAGCATCAGCCAGGTGTGACCACCTGTGAGGTCCCTGGTGATGCTCCTCACAGGTTCGATCAGGTGATGACCTCTGAGTAACTTCACTATCATGGCTGATTCTGAATCTGCCCAAAACTTTTGGATCATTAGCTTTGTTGTACGAACATGAGTGGTTTCTTTGACTCTGCATATGTCCAAACCTTTTGTCTTTTTCAGTATACATTAAGAAGACAGGTATAAATCTAACAGATCTGCTTTCATATGTTGTTTTTGTTTTGTTTAGTTTTTGTGAATTTATTTTTTGATTGCAGTTTTTTATATTCCTTAACTTAACATGTATAGTGTTTTGATTATTATGTTGCAAAGGGTCTTTTTTTTCCTAACTTATTTTGTATTTTGGATGCTTCTTGTACCTTAATAGGCATCTTCTTCTTTAGTTTAGAAACTTTCCATTTATGATTTCATTGAAAATATTTTCTAGACCTTTGAGGTGATATTCTTCTTCTTCTTTTTCAATCATTTGTAGTTTTTGCCTTCACATGTGTTGCAGAGTTCCTTGTTGTTTAGTGCCAGAAAACTTTTAGACTCCACAATTTTTTTGACTAATAGATCCATTTTTCTCTTCATCTTTAATGCCTGAGATTCTCTCTTCCATTCCTGTATTGTGGGTGAACCTTGCCTCTCTAGTTGCCAGTGAACAGGCAATTTCAATGCCCTTTTCTTAGAGACTTAGCAACTGCTCAACTCATTACCTCCCTCCATCACCTGCTGCTGTTGCCAGGTGTGCTTTATTTACATGGACCACCAGCTACAGCAGCTCTCTATTTTTTTCTTCCTTGTCTTTGTTCTCTGTATATGCCCCTCTCTATTCTCTTCCTCTACCCTCATGGCTCTCTCTCTGCTCCCTGTATGTGTGCCTGTATGCAGGCCCTCTTGGTTACCTCTATCCCTTCCCCAGGTTCTCACTTGTCTCCCTTCCCCCAGACAACCTCTTTTGCATCAGTTCTGTTGAAAGTTGTAATTTCTCAGGACCTGCTTTGATACAATAGTTTGGCTCTGTTGTAACATAGTTTCCTGGCTGTTACTCATTTATATTCCTATGGTGGTGTCTAGGCCACTGAGTTTGAGGTGATTATTGGTCTAGGTACTGGTTTCTGGGTTTGTCTTGTTTGGTTGGGAGTTTTGTCCCTGGGTTATTGTTTGACCCCTTGATTTTCAGAGAGTGTTGGCTGAATGTTGGTCCTTTTACTGACTTGTTTGGTGGGTTTGTTCAAGAGGGAATACTTGCTATTGTTAAAAGTGGAAGGAAGAAGAGGTAGGCAGGAAGAGATGATCTTAGCAATCAATCCACAAAGAGTCATAGTCAAGAGACAGGTTAAGCTGCCTCTGAGATTTGGTACAGTGCTATGGGCAAGTGTGAAAATTGCATCTGGGATAACAAATTGTGTGGTAGATCTATAGAAAGCTTACCTTGTTTCTTGGCAGGCATGGCATGTGATTGAACAGGGGCTGTCTACCCAAGTGAGAGCTATGACCCAAGGATGAGGCAGGAAAGGAAGGGTGGGTGGGGATTGTCTGTGGTATCTATAGGAGGCGTGGACAGGGGTGGGGGGTGCAGGGGAGGAGCTTCCACTGGTATTCTGTTCCAGTAGTAAGGGCAACTGAGATTAGGATCTGCAGTAACAGAAAGGGTTGTTGGTCTTTGAACAAAGTACCTATTCTGCTGGCAGGCATGGCTTGTGGTTGAACAGGACTATCTGTGGATAATAAGGGTTTCAGACACAAAGATGAGTTTGTGAAGTTCAACCAATTCCATTTTTGAGTGTGCACAAAGTCCACTTGAGCAAACATTCTATGACAACCCACCCTTATCAACAGCCAGTCAAGGAACACCAGCAGGGTCAAGCTACATATAGATAAGTAACCAATACATCTTACAGAGAAAAAAGTTAGCCTGCCCATCATGATTGTCAGATGGTTCTGTGCCCTTGTTTGGTTCCTGTAGATTATGCTCAAAATATAGTTTTTAAATTATTAAGTTGCTGACTTGTCTGGAAATTCCCCAATCTTGCTGTAACTACAATAAATACCCAGCACCCCTAGACTTGGTCCCTCAGTTTGGACCTATGCAAGCTTGACTGGTAAGAGTCCTTGTTACTGAGCTCATAACAAAGAGTGTAGTGGCTGTTTCTGATTGTCAACTTGACTATATCTGTTGTGAATTATAATCCAGTATTAGAAGGCTCACCTGTGATCTGGATCTTGAGACTGGAGGACACAAGTTTCAGGTGTGGTGGTACACATACCTTTAATCTGGGCCACACCTGCTGCTGAAGGTCTACATAAGGACATTGGAAGGAGGAAGATTCAATCTTCTTCACCTGCGAGCCTTGTGGGACTAAGTGACTGTTAGATCCTCAGGTTTTCATCCACAGCTGCTGCCGACCATTGTTGGGGAGTTTGACTACAGACTGTAAGTCATCAACAAATTCCCTTACTATATAGAGACTACATATAAGTTCTGTGACTCTAGAGAACCCTGACTAATACAGGAGTTGGTACTGAGAGTGGCTCTAGAGTAGCAGAAAGCAGTATAAGGATGAATTTTTTAAGAATTTGGAGTTGGTGTAATAATTCACCAGCACCTTCAACTGCTGAAACCTCTCCAGATACGCTCTCTTCTGGGACCTTGGAGAATATTGAAAACCTGTGGTTGGAAATATATTTTAAACTTAAAGAAGCTAATGCCATTGCGCATCTTTAGAACTGGGTGATTGTGTGCTCAAAACTTTTTGCAATATGGCAAAAAATTTGAAAATGACTTTGCTGGCTGGTTGCTTTTAGTATTTCTGGGAAAGATGATGAAGGAAAAGAAGGAGTTGCATAATAAAATTGAACAGATCCAGATGCAAATGAGCAATCTAAAAGTTGCTAAGTGTGTCCTTGAAGAGAATCTTCTCTCCAGCAGCCAAAGAGCTCAGTTTGCAGAAAATCAAACTGAAACCCTCATTATAAGGTTGGCTGAATTGCAGCGAAAGATCAGGTCTCAGCCTCAGAGGGTGTCAGCAGTTAAAGTAAGGGCATTAATTGGCAAAGAATAGGATCTTATAACTTGGGATGGGGATGTGTGGGAAGACCCTGTTGAAGCTGAGAATTCCAAATCTTCTGGATTCTTAAAGGTTTACCCCACCTGAGGAAGTAGTATCTTCAGCCCCACCCTTCAGATAATGCCTTCTCCACATCAGAAAATTAATTCCCCAGAGTCTGATAAACCAGCAGTGACTTTTGCTGAAGAAAATGCCAGACAAGAAAATGCCACGCATGGATTTCTCTGTAGTGTTCAGTGACCCTTGCTGTAGCTCACCATAGCATCCTGAGCCTGGCCAGGTTCCCGATCCTGGCTTGTTACCACATAGGATCACACTATATACCTCAAATACCATTATTTATTTTCATGTTTTCAAACATCAAAACATTTTCAAACACAACTAAGATATAAAATACAGCATAAAAATGAGGTTTATACCTATTCCCATATAAAGCTAAAGCATTTTCAGAAAAAAAAAAAAAAAAGAAAAGAAAATGCCAGACAAGTTAATATTGATGTTTCTCAAGGTCCACCAATGGTTTCTTCTAGACCTATAACCAGACTCAAGGCAAAACAGGCCCCTAGAGGGGAGGTAGAAATTGTAGTTCATGAGGGAGTGTGCTACACTACTAAGGAGCTTAATGAGTTTGCTAATTCATTCAAGCAGAAGTTTGGAGAACATGTGCGGGAATGGATTTTAGGGGTGTGGGATAGTGGTGGTAGGAACATAAAACTAGATCAGGCTGAGTTTATTGACATGGGTCCTCTGAGTGAAGATTCAAGGTTTAATATGGAAGCTCATACAGTTAAAAATGGTGTTAGAAGTTTGTTTGAATGGTTGGCTGAAGCATTTATCAAAAGATGGCCTACTGAAAAGGAGTTGGAGATTCCTGATATCCTTTGGTTTGGTGTTGATGAAGGGATTTTAAGGCTCAGAGAAATTGCAATGCTAGAGTGGATACGTTGTGTAAAACCTAATTCTCCACAATGGGAAGGCCCAGAAAATATGCCCTTCACCAATCCTATAAGATGCAAACTGGTGAGGGGAGCACCAGCACATTTGAAGAGTTTTGTTCTTGCCCTTTACCTTGTGCCACACCTGAGGGTTGGAGATGCTGCTGCTCAATTAAATGAATTAAATGCAATGGGTTTAATTGGGCCTCGAGGTAACAAGGGCCAGGTGGCAGCATTGAATCGCCAGAGACGAGGTGGCCGTAGTTATTATAATGGACAGCGTAGACAAAACAACATTTATAATGATATATACCGTGATGGTCAGCACAGGAGAAGTGAATTTTATAATGACATGACTTGTTCAGACCTTTGGATTGGCTAATCAGTCATGGTGTTTCCAGGTATGAAATACATAGGAAGCCTACTGCAGATCTGTTTGATGTGTATACGCAGAAAAATTCTCAATCAAATGAAAGGCTACATTGGATCCTGACAAAAGGCAATCTCGGCCAGTGAATCAATTTCCAGACTTGAACCAGTTTGCAGACCCAGAACCCTTTGAATGAAGGAGTAACCAGGTTCCCCTGAGGAAGGATCTTGATAAGACACCTTAAAGTTTTGCTGTTAGGCTTTCTCCAGTTCTTCCCCAGAGGGACCTACGGCCTTTTTACAAGAGTGGCTGTATACTGGGGGAACGGAAATAATCAGACTTTCAGGGGCCTATTGGATACTGGCTCTGAATTGATTTGATCCCAGGAGATTCCAAGAAACATTGTGGCCCTCCTGTTAAAGTAGGGGCTTATGGAGGACAGATGATTCATGGAGTTTTGACTGATGTCCGACTTACAGTAGGTCCCATAGGTCCCGAACACATCCTGTGGTCATTTCCCCAGTTTCAGAATGTATAATTGGAATAGATATACTTAGAAATTGGCAGAATTCTCACATTAGTTCCCTGACATGTGGAGTGAGGACTATTATGGTTGGAAAGGCTAAATGGAAGCTGTTAGAGTTGCCTCTGGCAAAGAAATAGTGAATCAAAAACAGTATCGTATTCCTGGAGGAATTGCAGAAATTACTGCCACTATCAAGGACTTGAGAGATGCAGGGGTGGTGGTTCCCACCACATCTCCCTTTAACTCTCCTATCTGGCCAGTGCAGAAGACAGATGGATCATGGAGAATGACAATTGACTATTGAAAACTAAATCAGGTAGTAACTCCTATTGCAGCTGCTGTACCAGAGGTAGTTTCGTTACTTGAGCAAATTAACACATCTCCTGGTACCTGGTATGCAGTATTGATTTAGCAAATGCCTTCTTCTCAGTCCCTGTCCATAAGGACTACCAAAAAAGCAATCTGCTTTTAGTTGGCAAGGCCAGCAGTATACCTTAACAGTTTTGCCTCAAGGGTATATTAATTCTCCTGCCCTGTTTCATAACTTAGCTAGAAGGGCTCTTGATTGTTTGTCTCTTCCACAAAATATCACATTGGTGCACTATATTGATGACATTATGCTGATTGGACCAAGTGAGCAGGAAGTAGCAACCACTTTGGACACATTGGTAATGCATATGCTTATCAGAGGATGGGAAATAAATCCAACCAAAATTCAAGGACCATCTACCTCAGTGAAATTCTTAGGAGTCCAGTGATGTGGGACTTGTAGAGATATTCCTTCTAAGGTGAAAAATAAATTATTTCACCTGGCCCCTCCTACCACCAAGAAAGAAGCACAGTTTATAGTGGGTCTATTTAGATTCTGGAGACAGCATATTCCTCACTTGGGTGTGTTACTCAGGTCCATTTACCAAGTGAGTCGGAAAGCTGCTAGCTTTGTGTGTGGTCTGGAACAGGAGAAGGCTCTTCAACAGGTTCAGGCTGCTGTGCAGGCTGCTCTACCACTTGGACCATATGATCCATCAGACCTGATGGTACTTGAGGTGTCAGTGGCAGATAGAGATGCTGTTTGGAGTCTCTGGCAGGCTTCTGTAGGTGAATCACAGAAAAGACTTTTGGGATTTTGGGGCAAATCTCTACCATCATCTGCAGACAACTATTCTCCCTTTGAAAAACAGCTCTTGGCCTTCTATTGGGCCTTAGTGGAAACTGAACATTTGACAATAGGACACCAAGTTACCATTCGACCTGAACTGCCCATCATGAGCTGGGTGTTATTAGACCCTCCAAGTCATAAAGTAGGACATACACAGCAGCAGTCTATCATCAAATCGAAGTGGTACATTCGGGATCGAACCCGAGCAGGTCCTGAAGGCACAAGCAAGTTCCATGAAGAAGTTGCTCAAATGCCTATGGTTTCTAGTCCTGGAACAATGCCATCTGCGGCCAAGTATGTGCCTATAGCCTCATGGGGTGTTCCCTATGATTGGCTGACTGAAGAAGAGAAAACTAGGACTGTGTAAGATGGCTCTGCACGTTATGCAGGCAACACCCAGAAGTGGACAGCTGTAGCATTACAACCCCTTTCTGGTAAAACCCTGAAAGATACAGGTGAAGGAAAATCTTCACAGTGGGCAGAACTTCGGACAGTACATATGGTATTACAGTTTGTTTGGAAGAAGAAATGGCCAGATGTATGATTGTTCACTGACTCATGGGCTGTAGCCAGTGGATTGGCTGTATGGTCAGGGACTTGGAAAGATCACAATTGGAAAATTGGTGAGAAAGACATCTGGGGAAGAAGTATGTGGATAGATCTCTCCAAATGGGCAAAGGATGTGAAGATATTTGTGTCCCATGTAAATGCTCACCAAAAGGTGACTTCAGCTGAGGAGGAGTTCAGTAATCAAGTGGATAAGATGACCCATTCTGTGGACAGTCAGCCTCTTTCCTCAGCCATCCCTGTCATTGCTCAGTGGGCACAGGAACAGAGTGGCCATGGTGGCCGAGATGGAGGTTACGCTTGGTCTCAGCAACATGGGCTTCCACTCATCAAGGCTGACCTGGCTACAGCTGCTGTTGAATGCCAGATCTGCCAACAGCAGAGACCAACACTGAGCCCCAGATATGGCATCATTCCTTGAGGTGACCAGTCAGCAACTTAGTGGCAGGTTGACTACATTGGACCACTTCCTCCGTGGAAAGGACAACATTTTGTTCTTACTAGGATAGATACTTATTCTGGTTATGGATTTGCCTTTCCTGCACAAAATGCTTCTGCCAAAACCACCATCCGTGGACTTACAGAATGCCTTATTCATCATCATGGTATTCCACACAATATTGCTTCTGATCAAGAAACTCATTTCACAGCCAGAGAACTGTGGTAGTGGGCCCACGATCATGGAATTCGCTGGTCTTATCATGTTCCCCATTATCCTGAAGCAGCTGGTCTGATATAGAAAGATGGAATTGCCTTTTGAAGACACACAGCACAAATTAGTGGCAGCAGCATGGAGGGTGGGGGCAGAGTTCTTCAGGAGGCAGTATATGCTTTGAATCAGCGTCCAATATATGGTACAGTTTCTCCCATAGCCAGGATCCATGGGTCCAGGAATCAAGGGATGGAAAAGGGAATAGTTTTACTCACTATTACTCCTTGTGACCCTCTAGGAAAATTTTTGCTTCCGGTCCCTACAACTCTAGGTTCTGCTGGTCTAGAAGTTTTGGTTCCAGACGGGGAGAGTGCTCCTACCAGGAGCTACAACAAACATTTCATTGAACTGGAAAGTCAGACTTCCCCCTGGTCATTTTGGGCTTCTAATGCCCTTAAACCAACAGGCTAAGAAAGGAATAACAGTGTTAGGAGGGGTGATAGATCCAGATTACCATGGGGAAATTGGATTGCCTCTCCACAATGGAGGTAAGAAGGATTATGTCTGGAGTGCAAGAGATCCCTTGAGGCGTCTCTTAGTACTACCATGTCCTGTGATTAACGTCAATGGGAAACTATGACAGCCTAATTCAAGCAAGATGACAAAGGATGCAGACCCATCAGGAATGAACGTATGGGTCACTCCTCCAGGCAAAGAGCCAAGACCTGCTGAGGTGCTTGCAGAGGGTGGAGGAAATACAGAATGGGTAGTAGAGGAAGGTAGTTATAAATACCAGCTAAGACCATGTAACCAGCTGAGGAAAGGAGGATTATAAAGTAATACGAATACTTCTGTTGTATTTTGTTAAGAACATATTTGTCTTCCAATTTCTTTAACATCAGTTGGTATTTAAGTTGAGATACTAAAGGAATGTTCTCAAGGGACACTGCCCCATTGTAAGTTTATAAATGTGTTTGCGATTGTATGAGGAATAGTTATATTATGTTAAGTGTGTTTATGACCTTGTTATTGTTTCATGTGGATATGAGGTATTATTTGTGTCAAGTTGACAAGGGGTGGATTGTAGTGGCTATTTCTGATTGTCAACTTGACTATATCTGGAGTGAATTATAATCCAGAATGAGAAGCCTCACCTGTGATCTGGATCTTGCGACTGGAGGACACAAGTTTCAGGTGTGGTGGTACACACACCTTTAATCTGGGCCACACCTGCTGCTGAAGATCTACATAAGGACATTGGAAGGAGGAAGATTCAATCTTCTTCGCCTGCGAGCCTTGTGGGACTAAGTGACTGTTAGATCCTCGGGTTTTCATTCACAGCTGCTGCCGACCATTGTTGGGGAGTTTGACTACAGACTGTAAGTCATCAACAAATTCCCTTACTATATAGAGACTACATATAAGTCCTGTGACTCTAGAGAACCCTGACTAATGCAAAGAGCTTTGTGTGTTTGCATTGCAATATGCTCCTTGGTTGTCTTTGAGGTCCCCGTGACTTGGGCATAACATCTTTGTGCATTGACGGGAACTCCAAGACCCTCAGGACTAAGAACTGAAGGGTTGAATGTCAGGATGTTAAAATGCATCCTTGTTCTTCTTTGTGTCAGTGCCTTTTCTGTCAGATTTGTGTCTGTGTGCCTTCGCTTTTGAATTTTTCTTGAATATTCATGAAGGGAGATGACTAAAGCAA